>JBCEWC010004133.1:0-28141 GCA_038996855.1 Solanum aculeatissimum | reverse complement strand
TTAGGTGATTTAAACATGTTTTAAGCTTGAATTTTATGAATGTTCATGGAAACCCTTGATGAATCAAATTGCATGTCTCTTTTATGATTTAATTGCATAGGTAACTTGCATTAAGCTTTATTTATGGATTTTCACATGATTTATGATGAATTACCTTTCAAATTATGAAATTAAGTTGAATTTCATTACCCATGTTATTGATCCTCATTCATGGCATATGCATGGATTATTGATATGTTGAAACTCTTGATGAAACTCATGTTTTAAATGTTATGTTAATACTTGTGATCACATAGTCCCTTGCCATGGCTCTTTGAGCATATTGGGTGCTTGCACCATATTGACATTCTAGACTCTTGTACGATGACTTGCTATGTTAAACATTTGGCTATGTAATACGATTCTATTTATCTTTGATTATGATAATGCTCTCTTATCATGCTTATGACTTGAATGCTGGGAATCTTGAATGACTATATGCTTATGTGGAACGTCCCATAATCCCGGTGTGCCCCCATAGAGGAATCCTATTTACCCATTCCCTTAGAGATTATTTTTATGTGCTATGTGTATACATGTTCGTCCCATTCCTAATATCATCCCCATAGCTTGAGTCCCAAGTCTCAAATCCCTTTAAGCTTAAGAGTGTTTTTTAAACCCTGTGTTGCATGAATGAGTGCTCTATTGCAGATTTTTATTCCATTTATTAAAGTATAAATTGGTGATTTCTATGAGTTGGGTTAAGTTTATGCATGATGTATTTCTTTCCCAATGGTGGATTGTTTGTGGATATTGTCTCACTTCCATACTTCTTGTCGTGACTGAATATTCCCAATTGAGTTGATGTCATTATCATATGAATGTGTTCTTGCAAATTCTTGCTTGTGGGATTGCTTGTCTCTTTTGGCTATGGGTGATGTTTGACTAACACTTAATCTCCTTTGAGCGATTGATCTTTCTCTATAATAGATTGCATGATGTCATTATAAAGGGGAAGTCATCATTTGGTTGAGTATATATCCTTGGAAATCATGTCATAGTGATAATTATTAGTTAAGCATGCATTGATGTGTTGTGGCGGGTTAGTATGTTACTTTCATCTATGTGATCCACAGAAAAATTATGGTGTATTAAGTGAATGGATGAAGGGACTTGCCAGTCACCTTAGGCGATGGTCATTTTGATTGCCTAAGTGCACTTGGTGATGCAACTAGTTATCATATGTACCACCTTAATTGACTGTTCTTCTTGAGTAATTACTATAACTTTTGACGATAAACCTTTTGCATTGCTGAATCAATTTGGTGTATCACTAAATATGCATGAGTATCGTTGAAAGTAGTAGTGGCCTTGAGTTTGAAATCTATGCAAAATGGCAATGGTCTTTTTGATCGGGGAATCAGTTTGGCATAGCGTCGAGTATGTTCTATGGTCAAACATTCTTGTCCACTCCGACTGAGTCTCATATGATCAATCCTTGCACAGAATTTTTTATTACTGCCTCTCACAAGATGTTTAGAGTTCATTATGGTATAGGAATAGGGAAGCCCAAAGAGCAGATCACTCGAGGTAGATCACGAGTAGCTAGAGGAGTTGTCATAGCTCTTGATAGAATAGAATGAAGATCTCAGAGGACCCCAAAAAAGGTTCAAGGAAAGGGTAAAAGGAAAGTGGATGAACACCAAGAAACTACTAGTGAGGAAGAAGAACCACTTAATGTAACATGGACTAGTTCTGAGGAGGAAGAGGAAAGATCCAGACCTTCTAACAAACTTGCTTTGGAGCCATGTCCAAAAAGGTACCGGAGTGAGGCCAAGTCAAAAGTCATTCATGATCCTCTACGCAAGACATCCAGAAAGATCTAGGAAATAATAGCCCCACAAAATTTAAACAGGCTTAGGGCAGAGGGAAAGCGAACAATCTTGGAGGAAAAATAGTTGTCCACTGATGGAGTGATCAACAGATATCCAGAGGTTTGGGAGACTCTCAATTTCCACAGTTTCCAAATGTTAACCAAATCTCGGGATCCATATGTGCCCACCTTGGTCCGTGAATTTTATGAGGCCTATGAAAAGATCGTTCTAAAGAACAAAAGCAGGGTAAATTCATTGCTCAAACCCCTTGATATTGCGGAGGTTCAGGGAGTGCAAGTCCCATGTAGTTAAATAGAAATCAATGAAGTCTTGGGATGTGCACATGCAAAAAAAACTCACATGGAAGAGATGGTGAAGACCCAAAATTTTCATGATATCAAAGCTTTGTTGGAACCTATGATCGGGATTCCTGCTTCCTTGTTGTTAGAGGAGGGAACCATTATTGAGAAAAAGTATTTGAACATACCAATGAACTTTTAGTTTGGTTTCATCAACAACAACCTAATGCCATCACAAAATGAGTTGATACTTCAACATGTCAAAGCAGCATTGGTTGGTTGTATCATGGAACGTTGGAGACTGAATCTTGATACCATCATCACTCCAAAAATCTTCACGAGGGTAAAGTAAGTACAAACTTCGCTGGCCTTTCCAAGCCTCATCATTGCATTATGCAAAAAGGCCAGAGTTCCAAGAAATAAAAATATTGATGTAGAGGTAACTCCATCAGCATCAACTGATATCAGGTGGATTGAGGCTGAGTTCTTAAGGGATAAAGAGGATCGGTATTGGTAGTAGTCGATTGACAAAATGTTAGTTGTTGATGTTGAAGCTCTCGAGTCTGACACTGCAGATTTGGACACCAAGATAGGTATATCTTCCTCTCCCACTTTACACTCCTCTTCTACCCTTACTCAATCCTAATGGGCACAGGCCACAAATGACCAACCCCCACTCACAATAACCATTATTCTTTCTTTTGGCTAGATGGCCTAAGTAGTCGATCTTCGATCTACTAGGGTGAGTTATATGTTCCTAAGCTAGTTGAGGCATCCCTAGCCAATGCTTTGAGGTCATACATTGAGGCTGAAGCAAAACTACGTTAGTTGATGGAAACTCACAAGTTAAGGATGGATAGGCTTGAGTCAATGATTAATGACCAAGGAAAAGAATTGGCAAGTTTAAAAGATAGAATGGTAGTGGTTGAGAAGGCAAGTGGTGGTAGTGCAGACACATCAACTTTGAAACTCAATCTTAAGGTGTTGAAGAAGGAAATGACAGTCATTCGGTCCACTGTACTCAAGGTAGATGAGGTTGTGATCCCAAGAGAGGAGTTGATTGTGATGGTTTCGGGCGATGGAGGTTATTACACCTATGAAGTAAATACCCCACAAACTGATGATGAAATATTGGGAGCGGAACAAAGCCAGAGGGACCATGGGGAGCCATCCTGGATAGAGATCCAAATTCTAGACTCGGTGAAAGCAACATCTCTTCAGGATACATCCATGATAGGCATGTCTGGTGCACGTGAGCCTAAGCCCATGAGGCCATTTTTTGATCTTGAGAAAGCACCAATGGATGAGGGAATTGTGGCTCCTATGACCACTTCTCCAGCACCATCACCACCATAATAAGATCGATATGACAGGGAGATTCTCATACTCACTGTTTTCTCCTATTCTTACGTTTTGTTGTCCTTTGCTCATTGAGGACAATATTTATTCATTTAGGAGGGAGTGAGCTTCAGGAGTCCCTATATTTTTATGAGATAATGATGTTTTATTTTGATATTGATGTACTGATAGATATTTAGACAATTTTCTAACCTATTGGGTTGCAAATAATTTTTAATTCGGGTTGTATATAGTAGTGTTTAATTTTTTTGTTTGCTTTTCATTCTTTATGAGTTGAATGGATGTACCAACGATGTCCTTGAATTTGATTTTTGGCAAACCCCTTGCATAAATTATAAACTGTGTGAATATTAATATCCTATCTCTAGTCCTTAGCAATTTGGGCATCAATGTTCCATATCTTTGATTTGGATGGTGCCATGGGCGAGAAGTATGTACTAACTAATTAATCTTTTCTTGATGAATTGATCCAGGATTGGATTTGAGGAATCTTGAGTTGACTATGTGAGAAATTGAGCTTTGATATACGATGATCAGAAAATTGCAAGTGTGTTACCACCATTTGAATGTGATGCCATTTCGCCAATGTGGAATTAGTTATTTTGTTTAAATGTTTATTTTGTGACATCTAGAATTTGCCCGGTTTGTTTTGAAGAGTAACTTGGTTAATCCAGATTAGGAGAGGACCTTAGGCCTTCCTTGATTCCATTAGTCTAGTTAACCATACTAACATCCCTTGACAGTGAAATGAATCCTAAATGAAGCCCTTTTGAGCCTTGATCCCTTCTTTGAAAACTTGTAGCCTTGACTCATGTTTGTGAAAGACAATTCTTTCTTGTTTCCTACCAATCCCTCCGTGAGCTTGAAATGTTGAGAAGTTCCAAAGACTCAGTTGGTGGTGTAAGTAGAAAGAAAGGGGTGTCTCCCATGAAAGAGTTGGAGAAAGATGGTCAAAAATGAAATAAAAACATCGAGGAGTCCTAGAAATCAATGAGAAGAAAAAGTGAAAATTGTGAAAAACAATTCTTGAAAATTGATGGTTCCTAAAAAAAATTTGTTGTTGAGGAAAAAGAGTGCAAAAGGGAGACACTTAGGATAATAAATCAAAAGCAATAGAGAAAAAAAAGGAAATGAATGAAAAGAGGACCAAAAGAATCTTTGAGCTTGAAAAGAATGTGTAGAGTTAGAGGATAGTCCTAGGAAAGTCCTTGGGATACTAGTCCAGAAGAAAGGTAGGTAAACTTTAATTATCAATAAGGGCAAGCCTATAGGTTGAAGCTTACATGCTCTTTCTTATTTGGGTGTGTGAGAGTTGAAGAGATCCTTTGAAAGCAATATCATAAACTTGAGTGTCCAGGATCTTCTTTGGCATGAGGAAAAATGGTGATGCTTTTAGGCAATGATTGGCAGTTACATAAGCAATTGTGAGCATAGACATGTTTTGATTATTCCTTAGTCATCTCGCGAGGCTTCAAAGTCATGTAAGTTGTTTGTGGAAGTTCAAGAAATGATGAAAAGTGTGAAAATGTATGTGTTTCTCTCTTTTGCCTTGTTTGCAAGCTCTAAATTTGATTGATTGATGTTTGATTTTCTTGAGGGCAAGCAAAGGCTTACGTTGGGGATGTTGATGAGTCCATGTTTTAAATTCATTTTGGGGCTAGATTGCAAAGAAACATTGCCCTTAGTGTTCTATTATTTCAAATCTCTAACAAATATGCATGTGCTATGATAGGAAATGGGAGTAGAAGTGCACAAATGGACAATACTTGCTGAAATCTTGGCAAAGGAGCAAAAGTTCTGAGAGATTGCCTATTATTTCTGCAATAGAGTTTAGAGATCAAGCTAGGAAGGTGGTCAGATTGGATATTATAAAAAACATTTGGCGCATCGCTAAATCACACAACGGATCACCTAAAGATGTTGCACCCGAAGCCCCAGAACACTAACAAGAAGGCAGTATGATGGATATTTTGGCGCATCGCCGAATTGCATTGGCGGAATGAAAATTCATCGCCTAATATTGCAAAAGAGGAAGCCTTATGAATATGCAAAAGAAAGTGGTAAAGTGCACATTCGACGCATCTCCATAGTGCTCGATGATAGTCGACCTTGACCGCAAAATGACATTTCGCAGCACAAAGTTTCACACATTTGCAAAGGGTATATAAGCAATTGAGAAAGGACATTATATGGAAGATATGAGATCATACCATATTAGTATAGGGAGTTGTACATAGAACTTTCCTGTAGGAATACAAAGGGGAGCAGGGTTTTAAAGCTTTTTGGGAAGCAAATTGGAGAAGATTGGTTGGTGATAATCAACTAATTTATATTCAATCTTGTTACCCATGAATGCTACTACAATTTTTGGTATCAAATCTTTAATATATAGTATATGGCAAAAAAACCATGTTAGGGTTGTGTTATTGATATGGCTTTTAAATTTTCCTATTGGGTCTTTGATATCTTGACTTATCTATAGTTGATTTTAGTGAAATTATGTCTGTTCCTATGTTTAATTTATGATTTCAAGGTTGCAAACTTGGATTTTACTTTAGATCTTTGATTGTTGCCTTAGTCGAGATGATTAGAGTGTGGAATGAATGTAATGCCTTGAAACCTCTTGGTGTTTCATTTGAAGTCCACATCCATGGATTCAATGGCCAAGGTATTAGGGTTTTTCTTGAGACTTCTTAGGCCTAGCGTACCCTTGGCAGTTTGTGTATGATTTCTTAGTCGAGTCATGCAAAACACCCATATCATAGTTAATTGGGTTACAAGCAACCTAGCCTATTAACTCAATATCAACTCATTTAGTCAAATATCTAGACCAAGCTGATAGATCGATTTCCATATTTGCATATCCCCAATATCTTTCCTTAATTATTTATTAAGTCATTAATTAGAAGTTGGTTAGCTGAATCATTATTTCGATTATTGTAACCCCCGATATCCTACAATTACTTGGCCCAACGAATCACTTCCCCCTTGAACAAAGATTCCCTGTGGGATCGATCCCAACCTTTAAAGTTGGGTTATTTTGCTGATGACTATCACCCCTGCTTCTCTGAGTAGTCGAGTTAAGAGACATCAGTAGCTTCACTCTTGGGCCTATGGCTCCATTAGACTTTTATTGAGGTGATATCCTTAGTCGTCAACTTCCTCAATTACCTATCTAAAATGGTCGTCGAATGCTCCTCATAAGTCAAATAAGGGCTCAATTCAATTGAATCCATGGAAATCACATAAGACTCGTTTGGAATGTAATGCCGCAACATCGAAAGATGAAACACAGGGTGAACTAAGGATAGGTTGGGTGGCAATGCAAGTCTATAATCCACCACTTCCACTCTATCCAGTATCTCAAAAGGGCCAGTAAAACTCAGACTAAGCTTTCCCTTCCTCACAAATCTCATAACACCCTTCAATGGGAAACCTTCAACCTTACCATGTTACCAACCATGAACTCAAAAGATCAAACTCCCCTATAAGCATAGCTCTTTTGGAACCTCTGGATATCACCAACCTACTCTGAATCAACCACATTCTCTCTAAGTTATTTTCAACATATCAATACCCATGCTCACCACTACTACGATGTAAAACCACCCGATGGGTCATCTATACCTTCGGCCATATAAAGCCTCAAAAGGAGCCATATGAATGCTAGAATGACAATTATTGGTGTATGCAAACTCCACCAAACCAAGTGTTGGTCCCATCAAGCACCAAAATCAATAACACAGGCTTAAACCATATCCTCTAATACTTGAATGGTCCTCTCAGACTGGTCATCGATCTGGGGGTCAAAATCTATACTCAAATCTTAATGGGTCCCAACCCATGATTGTCATGACCTAAGCTTAGGGCATAGATGTAACACAGAAAATGGGTAACCCGAAGGCAACCCACATAATCCTGTTAATGTATCATTTGCACATCCTTGGTTGCGAAAGAATAATCTAGAAATAAATAAGTAACAAATAATTCTAGGGAAAGTGAGACTTTGTACTCAAGTTGTGGGGATGTTGTAGGGAAGAGGATTAGCATGAATCACATACCAAATAAAAATCTAAGGGGTGGGTAAGTATGAATCACGCTATAGGGATGTTATAGGGACTTGGGAATTCCATCTCATCTTTAACATACGACAAGCATGGAAGGGAAAAGGGGACTAAGGGAAGACTTTTAGAATTATATGAACATGAATGGAGTCAAGATCAATACACAAATATCCATATCTAACAACACCTATAATATGATTGGAATAGGGGCAAAGACATCTCCCGGGCTTACCCTCAAAATATAAGTATACAAAATAGACAAGTCTTAACAAAGCATGAATGTAAAGTAGATATTATCCCTCGAATGGAGGACTCGCCAATAGTAGTCTTCAAATAATCTAGCTAACCACGTGTGGGAGGAGGATTAATGGGAGCTCTAATCACTACATGGTTAGATTATGTAGGTAAAAAGTATGCTTTAGTATGTTTGAATGTACTAAGTATGTCGGATGCAATGTAACATGAAACATAATCCATAATTAATCAATATACATGATCATAATTAATGAATATAAGATCAATAAAGCATGTAGGATCAATGCTTAAATCAAAACATGCGTGGAGACAGCCAATTATACATAGCATAACATACATAAGTGGTATAAGACCTTAACCGACATATAAGACCAAGTGATCTAGTATTTAGAATCCTGATGTTACCTCCTCACCGAAAAAGGAGTGGTCTACTTGCCAAGATAAACCAAACTAGATTAGGTAACTTGACCTAGTTGGACCCACTAGTAAAAGCTCATTTAGGGAAAAATAGCATGAACCTATGGTGGAACATAGTTGACTTTATATAAGGACCCTTCGGGTCGAGGCCCCACCTTAAGTCTCTTTCGGTGCTAAGTCTAGTCCCACAAAGTACTTGACATAATCATAAATTTAATCCTAACTTGAATGACTTGTAAAACCATAGTAACATGAAAAGAGTATCTCACTTATACACTTGACCCCTGCAAGTGATCATATACCTCATACTAGAGGGTAAAACATTTATAGACTTGACCCTTTCTAGTGGGTGTTGTATTATGCATGAGGGTAAATCTTGTAACATGCTTGAACCCTTCTAGTGAGCATTAGTTTGTAAATGAGGCATAAAAACTTATCTTACTTTACCCTTTCACGTAGACTTTATTCATTAACAATAGGGTAGAATATAGTCTAAGGGCTCAACATCTTACTTACAAATCATAGGATCTTTTCATGAGTTCAATACAAGCTTAGGAGCCCTTAATTTATCATATCATGTTTGTCTTGCAATTCATGTAGTAATATCTCATCAGTCAAACATGATGGGTGTATGAAATTAACATAAAGATCATGGAATATATGAATATTATGGATGAAAAAAAATATATTCATTAGAAAGGTTTCCAAAACCACCCACCAACATAATAGCAAAACCCTCAATTAAATGTCGTGAAATCTACCTCATGAATTCATAATCTCTCATAGTTCCTACAGTTCACTTCATACATAGCCTCAATGGGTACAAGTTAACTCATGAAATATACATGCAATAGATATTCATGTTAAATTAATCAACTTTTGAAGATTCTAAACTAAAATCATGTTCATAAGGCATAGTAAAAGTCACCCATAAAGTATTTAACCTTAAAATAATGAAATTTGATTAAAAGAGAAGGATTGGCTTCATGGGTGGAAGAATCTCCATGAGTAAAGCCCACATAACTTAAACTTAGAGTTTCTTGAAGGAATACTTGAGGTTTTACTTGGTTTCCTTGAAATCCAAAGCATGTCCTTGGGATTCTTAAAGTTGAATGAGGTAGTTGGTAGAGATTAGAGAGGATTCGAGAGTGTTTTTGTGAAATTTAGGACTGAAAAATGGTTAAAGGATATAGCATTCCTGTCTATATAGGCATTGGGTTATTACCCAATTGCCCTTAAGTTAAACAGGAAAATTAACAAACTTTTTGACCTAAAGCGCGACTAGTCCGTGACGCAGACTTGTTAAGGAGTATTTCATTTTCACATGAAATTCAATCTTTTATTGTTTTGGCCCAGGAATGAGTTTAGGCCCTTTTTGCACTAGTGGGTAACAAGTCCGCAACGCGAACTGGTCACTTACTTTTTTTTATAAGCCCCGAATCACCCAAATTTGTTTTTGCTTCGGGTCATCTAAAAATTGAAGACCGCCCCTTTCCTACACAATTTTGCCACATGAAAATTAATATGAAGTCGTATTTCCAGAATCATGCACGGAGTTTAAGATATTCGAAAAGTACACTTATAAGGAATTATTTTCGAGGCATGTGAGGCATGCTACAATATCTCCTCCTTGGCAACATTAATCCTCGAATGTAAAGGAAACATATTTAATAGGAACGATTAGACAACTTTCATCCCAACATGAATGCATTCAAGGTACTTTAACATGTTTCTCAAAAGTTTCAAGCATATACATAAAACAAATCACAAAAACTTATTACCATGAACATGTATGCATGCAAAAGTCACATAAGGGTTGAAGGTCAAGACTTGATATCATAGATAGGATTTAGTTTGTTACCTTGGGCTTGAGTAGAATGGAAGAGGTAGATATATCGCTTTTTCATGTCTTCTTCGGCTTACCAAGTGGCACTTTTGACTTGTTAATTCCTCCAAAGGACCTTGACGGATGCCACATGTTTGTTTCTCAACCTCTTCACTTGCCTATCTAATATTTTCACCGGGACCTCCTCATAGGTCAAGTTATCTTCTACAACACCCATAACTTCCAAAGGAACTATGGAACTTGGGTCACCTACAAACTTCCTCAACATAGGTACATGGAAGACTGGACGAACTGTACTCATTTCCATAGGCAACTCCAACTCATAGATAACCTTACTAATTCTCCTCAATATTCTATAAGGACCTATGAATCTTGGGCTCAACTTTCCCTTATTGCAAAACCAAACAACACCCTTCATGGGTTTGACCTTCAAATACACATAATCATCAATACTAAATTCATGATCCATCCTCCTCTCATCAGAGTAGGACTTTTGCCTACTTTGAACCATTTTCAATCTCTCTCTTATCAACCTCACCTTTTCTGAAGCCTTCATGACCAAATACGGTCCTAATAAAGAAATTTCCCCCATATTAAACCACCCAACCGAGGACTTACACTATCTACCATACAAAGCTTCAAAGAGAGTCATTCCAATGCTAGAGTGATAGATATTGTTGTAAGCGAACTCAATGAGTGGAAGATGCTCATCCCAACTACCCTTAAACTCCAAAACACAATCCCTAAGCATATCCTTAAGATTTTGAGTGATCCTTTCAGATTTCACCATCTATTTGAGGATGAAAGGTCGTGCTAAGCTTAACCTTGGTACCAAGACCCTTTTGGAAGGATTTCTAAAAATGGGAAGTGAATTGAGCACAACAATACCCCATGTAATCTAACCAATTCTTGAATTTATAGCTAGGCATAATCTTCGACACCATAAGTTGTTTTAACTGGTAAGAGGTGAGCCAATTTTATCATTCTATCAACAATAACCAAAATAGAGTCAAAGTACTTTCTAGTCTTTGGAAAACCAATTAAAAAATACATGTTGATCTCTTCCCATTTCAAAGTGGAAATATCTACGTCTTGGGCTAGGCCACCCGACCTTTGATATTCGGCTTTGACTTGTTGGAAATTTTGATAATCGACTACAAACTTGGAAATATTTCTTTTTATGCCACCCCACCAATACACTTCCCTCAAGTCTCTATACATCTTTGTAGAGCCGGGATGAATAGAGTAGGATGAGTTATGTGTCTCCTTCAAAATCATTCCCTTCAATTCATCAATATTAGGCACACACAACTTACCTTGGTACCTAAGGACACCATCTCCCCCTTGGGAGAAAACCTCTACCTTACCACTCTTTACCAAAGTTTTTAATTCCAAAAAAGTAGGGTCAAGGTTTTGTTTGGCTTTGACCTCTTCAATCAAAGAAGATTTGGAACCATAAGCAACCACCACACCCCCATTTTTAACTTCATTCAACCAAACACCAAACCTAGCTAACCAGTGAACTTATTTGGCCAATTCCTTCTTGCCATCATTAATATAAGCTATACTCTCCATGGACACTCTACTTAGAGCATCGACCATAATATTAGCCTTATCGAGATGATAATGCATACTCATGTAGTAATCTTTGAGGAGTTCCATCTACCTTTTTTGCCTTAAATTAAGATCCCTTTGTGTGAACACATATTGGAGACTCTTATGGTCGATGAACACATCCACATGTACCCCATATAAATAACCATGCCATATTTTCAAAGCAAAAACCACGATCGCTAATTCAAGATCATAGGTGGGATAATTACTCTCATGCACCTTTAGTTTCCTAGAATAACAAGTTATGACCTTGCCTCTTTGAATTAATACACACCCAAACCAACCCTTGAAGCATCACAATAACAATAAACCCTTCTAACCCTACCGGTAGAGCCAAACTAAGAGTGGATGTAAGCTTGTCTTTCAAAGTTTGATAACTCTTTTCACGTTCATCATTCCAAACAAATTTTGCCTTCTTTTGCGTCGATTTTTTCAAAGGGGAAGCAATGGAGGAAATATCGTTCGTAAACCTCCGGTAGTACCCCGCTAAGCCCAAGAAACTCCTAATATCCATTGGATTCAAGGGTCTAGGACAATTTCTTATCACTTTCGTCTTCTTAGGGTCCACTTTAATCCCATCACCCGATACTATATTCCTTAGGGATGCTACTTCATTCAACCAATATTCACATCTATCAAATTTATCAAACAACCTCTAATCCCTCAATGTTTGCAACACTACCCTCAAATGATTTGCATGCTCTTCTTCACTTTGGGAGTAAACCAAAATGTCATCAATGAATACAACCACAAACATATAAATGTAAGGTTTAAATACCAAATTCATAAGATCCATAAATAATTCTGATGCATTAGTTAAGCCAAATGACATCATAACAAATTCAAAATGTCGATATCTAGTCCAAAAAGTCATCTTGGGACTATCCCACTCCCCTACCCTGATTTAATGGTATCCCAATTGGATATCAATCTTAGAAAAATGACTAGCCCCTTATATTTGGTCAAATAGGTTATCTATCCTTGGCAAGAGATACTTGTTCTTTATGGCGACTTTATTGAGTTATTAGTAGTCGGTGCACATTCTAAGGGGGACATTTGGTAAAGGGGAATAGAAATGGGTTGTGTACCGGGGAGGAGGTCTATACAAAAATCTATTTACCTTTCAGGAGGAACACTAGGAAGCTCATCGGGAAAGATATCAAGAAATTCATTGACCAATGGAACTGACTCAATAGGAGGGACTTTAGACTCAACATCCTTAACCCTTAAAAGATGGTAAATGCAACCCTTGGAAATCAACCTTCAGGCTTTAAGACAAGCAATGAACCTACCCTTAACCACTGAATCATGACCAACCCACTAAAGGATGGGCTCATTAGGGAATTGGAACTTAACTTTGTGGGTTCTACAATCAATGGAAGCATGGTATGCATATAACCAATCCATCCCAAGAATAATATCAAAATCTACCATGTAAAGTTCAAACAAAATCATAAGGAAAGACTCTATGCAATATGGACACGAGAAAATCCTTATGGATTTTTTAGAAATACTGGATTCACCAATGGGGTGGATACCTCAAAGGGTTCACACAACAATTCAGGGCACACATGAAGCTTATTAGTAACAAAAGGAGTAATAAAAGAAACAGTGGCACCCATCTCCAATAAAGTGTACACATCATAATAAAAAACCTTTAACATAGCGGTAAAAACATCAGGAACCTCATCCACTTCATGCCTCCCCTGAAGAGCATAAAACTAATAGTGATGTGGAGCACCCTCTTGTTGACCTTTTTGTGACCTTTTATCAACATGATCACCTTGCCCTTGAGGATGATGATCTCTACCCTTGTTTTGAACATAGGGAAAATCAACAACTTTGTGGCCTACTTTGTGACACCCATAGCAAGCATTTGAATCACTCGATCATTTTCCACCATGATTTCTTCCATATTTTTTGAATCTTTGAAGTGTCATTCCACCATTGTCGCCTTGATTCATAGGGTTAGATACCCTATCATTAGCAGTTCTTTGGTTTTGAGAATTGGAGGACCCTTGGCCTTGTAATTTGTGGCCTTGTTGGGAACGACCACACTTAGCACCTAGAAAACCACCATCATACCAAACCCTCTTGGACTCCCCACTCTTCCTCTTTCTAAAATTCTCCCCTTCAAGTTATTTGGCATAAGTCATAAGTTGATACAAGTCCATATCACCAACAAGCATGTCAGTGCGGCATTCTTCATTCACCAAATCAGATACCCGCGACATAAACTTGTTCATCCTTGCTCTAGAGTCAGCAACCAAGTGAGGAGCATATTTGGAGAGCTTGTTGAACTTAAGGGAATACTCCCTGACACTCATAGAGCCTTGTTTGAGGTATATAAACTCTAGAATTTTGCCTCTCTCAATTCGATAGGAAAGAAATGGTTGAGGAAGGCGGCCTTAATTTTTTCCCATGGAATTGGACCATTGTTCTCCCTCTCTTGCTTCTATTGAGTAAACCAAATTTGTGCAAGGCCCTTAAGTTGAAAGGCTTCAAGTTTTTCCTTATCCTCTAAACTCACCCTCATAATAGCAAGCACTTTATACATCTCATCAATGAATTCTTGGGGGTCCTCTTCCATTTTGGAGTCATAAAACTCTGGAAGGTTCATTCTCATAAAGTCCTTCACACTTGAAATTGGGGAGGGACCATGAGGAGCTTTGGATCTTTGGTTTAATTGGTTGGTCACGGCTAGTTCTAACAAAGCAATTATATTCCGGTATTCAGCATATGTGACCCTTTTCTCCTCTTGAGGAGCTTGAGAAATCGGAGGGGCTGGATCACCCTTGGGTATATGATCTCTTTGTGGCATTCTCCTTGAAGGCATGATCTAAAAGAGCAGAAAACCATCCATTAGGGAAAGGAAACCTTAATTTAAATCTAAAGCACAACATAGATTATGATCACGTAAACAATTTCCCAAAATGCCTCATAGCCTCCTAATCATAGTTGTGGCGTGCTTCACAACCATGAATAAGACTCTACTTGATGCGGTGTGTTGGATTTCCAAGGACCATTTACAAATATAGTGCTTTGATATCAAGTTTGTCATGTCCCAAGCCTAGGGCCTAGACATGACACGGTGAATGGATGACCCAAAGGAAATCCACACTAGCCTCTTAACATACCATTTTCATATCCTTGGTGGCAGAAGCATAATCAAGAAACAAACAAGTAACCAATATTTCTAGGTGAAGCGGGACTAAGAACTCAAGCTGTGGAAATCTTTTAGGAAAGAAGATTAGCATGAATCACATATCAAATAAAATCTATGGGGTGGGTAAGTATGACTCATGCTATGGGATATTATAGGGTTTTCGGACTTTCATCTCATCATTAACATACAACAAGCATAGAAGTGAAATGGGAACTAAGGGATAGTCAAGCTCAATACAAAAATATCCATATCTAATAGCACCTCTAATATTATTGGAACGGGGGCCAAGACATCTCCCAGGATCACCCTAAAAAAGAAATAGACAAGTCTTAACAAAGCATGAATGTAAACTGGAAATTATCCCCGAAATGGAGGACTCACCTATAGTAGTCTTCAAATAATCCATCTAGCCACGTGGAGGAGTAGGATGAATGGGAGTTCTGATCCCTACATGGTTAGATCATGTAATCCAAAAGTATGTGTTAGTACGTTTGAATGTACCAAGTATGCAGGATGCAACGCAACAAGAAACGTAATCCATAATTAATCAAACTACATGATCATAATTCATGGATATAAGATCAATATAGCATGTAAGATCAGTGCTTAAGTCAAAACGTGCAAGGAAATAGTCAAAGTTGCATAGCATAACATACATAAGTGGGAGAAGAAGTTAACTGACGTATAAGAACAAGTGCGCTACTACTTGGAACCCTGATGTTTGCCTCCTCACCGAGAAAACATTAGTCTACTTTCTAAGGTAAACCAAAATTAATTCCACATAGTGGGTAACTTTACCTAGTTAGATCCACTAGTAAAAGCCCATTTAGGGAAAAATAGCATGAACCTATGATGAAACATAGTTAAGATACAAAGGCTTTATATAAGAACCCCTTGGGTCAAGCCCCCACCTTTAGTCTCTTTTGGTGCTAAGTCTAGTCCCACAGAGTACCTGACATAATCATAGATTTAATCATAACTTGAATGACTTGTAAAAATATAGCAACATGAAAAGAGTAGCTCATTCATATACTTGACCCCTACAAGTGAGCATATACCTCGTACTAGAGGGTAAAATATTCATAGACATGACCCCTTCTAGTGGGCATTGCATTACACATGAGGGTAAATCTTATAACATGCTTGACCCCTTCTAGTGAGAATTAGTTAGTACATGAGAGATAAACACTTATTTTACTTAACCCCTTCATGTAGACTTTATTCATTCACAAGAGGATAGAATATAGTCTAAGGGCTCAACATCTTACTTACAAACATAGGATCTTTTCATTAGTTCAATACAAGCTTAGAAGCTCATAATTTATCATATCATTCTTGTCTTGCAATTCATGCAATAACATCTCATGAACATAGGAATTTGTCATATGAATATAGTTAAATATGATAGGTGTATGCAATTAAGCTCAAGATAGTGGAATATATGAATATTTGACATGGATAAAGAAAATATATTCATTAGAAAGGTTTCCAAAACCACCCACCAACGTATCAGAAGTCTCAAGTCTATCAAAATTCCAGAGCTTAGGGTTCTCAATCCCAAGCGAGTGTGACCGAAGATTCGAGGGGAAAACCATCATGTGGAAAGTGTGGCAGACTTTACCTAGGTGAGTGTCATGAGGGAACCAAGGCTTTCTATAAGTATGGAAAGACTGGTCATTTCCAGAATGAGTTCCTAATGAGAAGGCGAGGTGAGATAGATAATAAAGCTCAGTATTCGACAGCACCACTGCCTAGTGGTAATCAAAGAGGTGTTGTTACTAATAAAGGCGAGGGTACAAACCATCTGTATGTGATGGGCAATCGGCAAGATCAGGAAGTTGCACCAAATATTGTCATGGGTATGCTTCGTTTCTTTTCCTATGATGTATATTCCTTGCGTGACCCAGGTGTCACTTTATTATTTGTGACTCTATATGTGGCTAGTAAATTTGAGATCCTTCCTGAGCCCTTTAGTGTTTCTACTCCTACTGGTATCTCTATTATAGTCGAATGGGTTTATAGAGATTGTGTAGTGTTTATCTATCATATAGATACTCTTACAAATTTGATTGAGTTAGAGATGGTTGACTTTGATGTGATCCTTAGCATGGACTGGCTTCACGTCTGTTATGCCGGTATCAACTGTAGAACCTGGACGGTCAAATTTCAATTTCTGAATAATCCAGTTATTGAGTGGAAAAGTAGTTATGCAATGCCTAAAGGTAAGTTTATTTCCTACTTTAGGGCTAGAAATATAATCTCTAAAGGATGTATCTATCACCTCGTGCGAGTTAAGGCTGATGATGTAGAGTCTCCACCTTTTGAGTCAATTTCAGTTGTCAATGAGTTTCCTAATGTCTTCCCTGATGATATTCCTAGATCCCCTCCTGATTGGAAGATCGACTTTAGGATTGATGTTTTTCCCAATACTCAACCCATATTTATTCCTCCAATAGAATATCTCTCACCGAGTTAAAAGAATTGAAAGAGCAGTTCAAAGATCTCTGGGATAAGGATTTTTTAGGTTGAGTGTCTCTCTATAGGGCGCTCTATTCCTATTTGTTCGAAAGAGAGATAACTCTCTCAGGATGTATATATCTTATCGCTAGTTGAATAAGGCGACTATTAAGAACAAATATCCCCTTTCAAGAATTGATGACTTTTTTGGCCAATTTCAGGGTACCGCTATTTTATCCAATATAGACCTTAGATCAGGCTATCACTAGTTGAAAGTGAGAGAATGTGACATCTCAAAGATGGATTTTTGAACCCGATATGGTCACTTTGAGTTTTTGGTAATGTCCTTCGGATTGATCAATGCTCCTGCCACTTTCATGGACTTGATGAATAGAGTATTTAGACAGTACCTCGACATGTTCGTAATTGTATTTATAGATGACATATTGGTATACTCTCGATATAAGGAAGAGCATGTCGATCAACTTCGAATTGTTCTTCAGACACTCAAGGATAGTGAGTCGTATGCAAAATTGTCCAAATATGAGTTTTGGATCAAGTCTGTGGATTTTCTAGGCCATATTGCTTCGAGTGGTGGTATTCGAGTGGATATGCAGAAGATAAGCAGTTAAGAACTAGCCTAGACCCACTTCTCCAACTAACATAAGAAGTTTTCTAGGTTTGGTTGGTTACTATCACAAATTTGTTGAGGGATTCTCTTCTCTATCCTCGCCATTGACTAAGCTGACTCTGAACAAAGCTAAGTTTTAGTGATATGATGAGTGTGAGAAGAGTTTTCAAGAGTTGAAAACCTGATTAACGACTGCACCAGTGTTGACTCTACCTGAGCAGACTGATGATTTTATGATCTATTATGATGCTTCTAAAGTGGGATTGAAATGTGTTTTGATGCAAAGAGGTAAGGTCATAGCTTATGCTTCCAGACAATTAAAGAACCATGAGAGGAACAATCCAACTTATGACTTAGAATTGGCTGCGGTGGTATTTACACTCAAGATTTGGCGCCACTACTTATATGGAGCATATGTTGATGTAGTCACAGACCACAAGAGCCTGCAATATGTATTCATCCAGAAAGATCTTAACTTGAGGCAGAGGAGATGGCTTGAGTTTCTCAAGGACTACAACATGAGCATCCTCTACCATCCAGGTAAAGCTAATGTGGTTGTTGATGCTCTTAGTAGGTTGTCTATGGGAAGAACCACTCATGGAAGAAGAGAAGAAAGAGTTGGCTAAAGAGGTGCACAAACTAGCACGATTGGGAATTCAACTAAATGAATCTGTTGAAGTTGGGATACTTGTGCATAACGGGTCTACATCCTATCTTGTGGTAGAGGTAAATGAGAAGCAAGACCAAGATCCCATCTTACTCTAATTAAAGGAAGATGTACATAAGCAGAAAGTAATGGCATTCATCAAAGGGGAGATGGGGTATTGAGATACCAAAGTAGATTACGTGTTCCAGATGTTGACGGTAATTGAGAAAGGATCATGGCAGAATCCCATAACTCTAGATATTTTATCCATCCAGGGTCTATCAAAATGTACCACGACTTGAGAGAGGTTTATTGGTAGAGTGGGATGAAGAGAGACATTGCAGACTTTGTTTGTAAGTACCCAAACTGCCAACAAGTAAAAGTTGAGCACCAAAGGCCATGTGGAGTAGCCCAAAATTTTGAAATTCCATAATGGAAATGGGAGATAATCAATATAGATTTCATCACAGGCGTACCGAGGTCTCATAGGCGGCACGATTCGATATGGGTGATTGTTGATAAGATGACTAAATCAACCCACTTCTTGGAGGTAAAGACTACTAATACGGTAGAGGACTATGATTGATTATATATCCGAAAGATTGACAAATTGCATGGTGTTACCTTTTCCATCATATCAGATAGAGAAGCCCAATTCATTGCCCAATTCTGGAAGTCCTATTAGAAAGGACTAGGTTCAAAGGTGAACCTTAGTACTGCTTTCCACCCTCATACCGATGGTCAGGCAAAGCGTACGATACATACCTTGGAGGACATGTTGAGAGCATATGTCATCCACTTAAAAGGCAATTTAATAACCATTTGCCCCTTATTGAGTTTGCCTATAATAAAAGCTTTCATTCGAGCATTCAAATGGCTCTTTATGAGGCCCTCTATAGGAGGAGATGTAGATTATCGATTCGATGGTTCGAGATAGGTGAAGCAAGGTTGATTGGACCAGACTTAGTATATCAAGCTATGGAGAAGCAAAGCTCATCTAAGAGAGATTAAGAACTGCACAAAGTTGCCAGAAGTCCTACATTAATGTCTAGAGAAGGGACCTAAAGTTTGAAATGAACGATTGAGTATACTTGAAAGTGTCACATATGCGGGGTGTAATGAGATTCGAGAAGAAGGTAAAGTTTAGTCCTTGATACATTGGTCCCTACCAAATTGTGAAGAGAGTTAAAAATATAGCTTATGAGTTGGAGCTACCACAAGAGTTAGCTGTCATTCATCCGGTCTTTCACATTTCTAAGCTTAAGAAGTGTTTAGGAGATCCATCCTTGGTTGTGCCTGTTGAGAGCATTGGAGTGAAGGATAGTTTGAGTTTGGAAGAAATCCCAGTCTAGATTCTTGATTGTCAAGTTTGTAAGTTGAGAACTAAAGAGGTTATGCCTATAAAAGTATTGTGGAGAAGTCAATCTATGGAAGAGGCCATATGGGAAGCTGGAGAAGATATGAAGGCTAGATACCCCTACCTAATCATGCCTCCTAATGATGAAATTGATGGTAATAATTCATTCTTTTTTCTAAGTTACTTTTTCATTGTTGAATTGAGTTCTCATCTTTGAATTGATATCCCTCTTGAGTCTATGAGTATTTGAGTATGAATGTCTTTAATTGTATTCGTGTCTAATGATGATATTAGAAATAGTCTTTCAATTTTGAATGAAGCTTATTTTTGGAGTATGAGTATTCGAGTAACTGAGTATTTGAGTTCTTGATGGTGTTACTACTTGATGGATCTCAAGTTGCTTATAATTCGAGGACGAATGATCCTAAGGGGGAGATATTATGACACCTCATAACTCTGTCCTTATATGTACCTATGTTTCAAGCCTCCTTCTTACATGTGGATGTAGATTAGGGTCATAAAAGACGTCTAGCACTTAGTCTAGTTCAAAACTTTCCTATAAATTGAGTTTCTAGTGTTAAATTATACAAGGATCA
This sequence comes from Solanum aculeatissimum, assembly GCA_038996855.1. Taxonomy (NCBI): domain Eukaryota; kingdom Viridiplantae; phylum Streptophyta; class Magnoliopsida; order Solanales; family Solanaceae; genus Solanum; species Solanum aculeatissimum. The sequence goes on along the minus strand of JBCEWC010004133.1, from coordinate 7,581 downwards.
ATTTTAAATGACCATAACTCTTAGAACATAGAGAATTTTATGTCTCATGACCTACCAGATGAAAGATTTTTGAATCATCTTTCCAACGCAACTAATTTCATCTCATTTGGAGTTCATAGTCAAAAGTTATGATCATTTCACTATAAACTGCCAGAGCAGGAGTGTACCTACGAGATGACATACGGGTCGTGGAGTTGAGTACAGCCCGTCTGGTATCTCATGGGAAAAAGTCCTGAAAACTTATTTTTGAGCTCCAGACTTGACGGCCCTATCGGGTCATAAAGAAATTTATGGGTCGTAGATTGATCTTGTGAAATCAATCCAGAGACCCCAAAATTTACCCAAAGGTTTACGAAATGGAACTTACGGGCTGTGGAAGTTTCTAAGGGTCGTAAATGGGTCCATGGATGACCTGTGACAGTTTTTTCTGAAGGTTTATTTTGGTCTTTTCTCACCCTTTTATAGCCTAAACTTGAGGGATTTATACCTAAATAAGTCCTAAAACATATCAGTTCACCTTTTTCATGCTAAAACACATCCTCCAAACTTAGAGCAAGGTTTCAAGGGAGAAAAAAGGTTAGAGTTTGAAGCGAGAACTTGAGAATTCTTCCAAGTTGTTCCAAGACTCAAACTTCCAGGTATGTAAGGCTAACCAAAACATGGATTATGTTCTTCCATGTATCCCATAACCCGAATTGATGGAGTTGTGAATGAATTGAGTCTCCTATGACTGTTTCATGAAGGTTTTCCTTAAATCCTAATGTATATCTATATAATCTTGCATGAAATTATTATTTTATGAATTAAATACTTGGAATTAATTGATTTTACTTCCTACATGAACCCTAGAATGAATTCTTGTTATTTTGCATACTACTCTTAAATGGGCATGCATGAGTATAAATTGAGCCTAAAAAGTCATATAGAATTTATGAATGTTTTTAACTTTGTTTTTGTTTGCCTGAATGCTATGAGTTAGAATGATACATGATTGAGTCCTTATGAGTCAAGAGTTGAACCTTAGCAGAATGTAATCAAAAAGATGATGGTTGATGTGATGAATTGAGTTGACAAATGTCCAACGAAACTAGTTGAAAGAGTTAACCATAAGGTTGATATCTTATGAGCATGTTGAGTCTTGAGAGGAGTATTAAGCATCGAATTGAGTAAGAGTAAGTCCAACTTGAACTCAATAACTACGTGGCTAGCATAGGAGAGGATTAACCATAAAAATGGATGTTTCCATATTGTCCCAAAAAGCGAACTTGATGTTATTATTGTGGATCCACTAGTGGGATGTCTTTTACCCTTGCAAGGTATTTGATGGATATGTCAATGACATCGCTTCGTTGTATCATCACTAGCTCATAGGTGATGGTTGTCAGTTAGAGAAACTCCCAAATAGGCCTTGATAGTACTCTGAGTGGATTGGGTTCGATGAGATGTGAGTGGTCATTGTCTAAATTGTATTCTTACTCTAGACTTTTGACTTGATGATTAAGTTCCCTACTTCTTGAGTTGAGCTATTTTGAGTTGATGTTATTCTACCTTTACATGTTTCATTCTGCTATTTTACATACTCGTACATTCCACGTACTGATGTCCATTTGGGTTTGCATCTTTTCATGATGTAGAGACAGGTACTAGCGGCCATCAACAGGCGCCCCGTTGAGGACCTATTTACATTCAGCTGATTGGTGAGTCATCACCTACTTTTGAAGGATATCATATTTCTTTTCTAGGTTTGAATTTAGACTTATTTTATTTTGAGGTAGTCATGCGTTTGTCATTGGCACCATTTAGTCAGATGTTTAGAGGCTTCATAGACTAGACTATCGAGTTATGATTGGATGTAATTTTTGACTAGTTTCTTTCACACTAATCTTACTTAATTGATGGATAGAATGTTTCGTTTTTGGCCTTTGATTGTTATTTGTTCATTTATTTTCTTTAAGTATTCTTATTCATTAATGTCTTCTGCTATTAGAATGTGATTGAACGAATGTGATGAGGACGAGTGGTTCGTTTGGGGGCTAGTAATAGTCTCTAAGTGTCGGTCACACCAAGGGTACCCTCTTGGGGCGTGACATACATAATTTTTATTTCAATTTATATTTTAAATTAATCTCAAATAAAAAAAAATTATACTTAGTATCACTCAACTTTAAAATATTTATTTTATTCTTAATAAGATAATTTATAGCTCAACCACACAAACCTTGATTGTTATTTGTTCCTTTATAATTGTTATAATTTTCTTTTGAGAGTCAAACAATATGAAATTTGACAAATATTTTAAGCTATATTTGTATATGTTCATATTGATGAGAAAAAGGTTGCAACTTATTATATTTTTGTGCATTTTTATAATTTTTTTATTTTAAAATATTAAATTAATATAATCTAATTTAACTTAGAAATTATTCACATTGATCCTCAAAAGATATAATATGAAAACTGAAAAGTTACAAAGAAAAACATCTCTTATTTTAAATCACAAGTTCGTTTGTCATATAAAATGGGATAGAGGAACTATTATATTTTATTTTTTATTTTTGGTCCTAAAAATTTTGTGAGATGGTCGTGGGTCCCCATTTTTGGGATGAGACTTTTCAAGAATAGATGATCACGGACAATATAATAAATAAACCGTAGTCAATTGGTCATATGTAAATCCAAAAGTTTTTTAAAATGTCAATTTAAATATCAATTTAATGAATCCTAAATTATTTCATTGTAAAAAGAAAAGAGAAAAGAATAAAATCATTATTATGAACAAATAAAAATAAAAGTTCAAGCACATAGTAAAAAAATAAAATAATAAGAAAATACTAACATGACATGGAGATTTGACATGTTGAATGACGATGATTGATGAACAAGAACGAAATAATTGTGGCAGGCTAAAGTTCAATTTAATTTAATTTAATTTATAAAATTTGAATAGTAAAACTAATAAAATACTCTAAAGTTATTAAGTTGTTTCTATATAAAAAATTTGGCATTATCAATTTATCTCAAGAAATTATATTGATTGAATATTGTCAAAATCTTCGAAATCTTCAATAATATTTTTGGATTATAATATTGTTTCTTGATATAATTGACTTTTCAATAGTGATTGAACTCCCTAAATTAAATGTCAAATTACTATAATACTCCAACTTAAAAATCAATTTAGTTTATATTTTATATTACATTTATATTGAAAGCAAATAATTTTTCACATGGAAGGATTGTGACTTTTTCGAAAGATTGTGACTTTTTCAAGGAGTTGTGTTTTTTTTGAAAAGTTGTGAAAGTTGTGTCTTTTCGAAGAATTGTGACTTTTTCGAAGGGTTATAACTTTTTCGAAGGATTGTCTTTTTCGAAAGGTTGTGCAATTTTTAAAGAGTTGTGAATTTTTTTGGAGGGTTGTGACTTTTTTCGAAGGATTGTGATAGCATGTGACTTTTTGAAGAGTTGTGACTTTTTCGAAGAGGTATGACTTTTTTGAATGGTTGTGACTTTCTCGAAGGGTTATATTATGACTTTTTCGAAGAGTTGTGACTTTTTTGAAAGACTGGTACTTTTCAAAAAGGTTTTGACTTTTTTGAATAATCATGATAGGTTAAAGTACCGTTTAATCATAAATGATGTCTTTTCAGTTTTGTTAACGTTTATTGAATTTTAATTGATTTTTAAAAAAGCAACTTCGTGTACCTGTAAAAACACTTAGTAAAAGTGCAACTTCGTGTACCTGTAAAAACACTTAGTAAAAGTACAACTCTGTGTACCTGTAAAAATACTTAATAAAAGTGATAGTAATGAATAAATATGAATAAAAATGATAACTGAAAAATAAAATTTGTCTTATATGCATGAAAGGCCATGAAAATTAATCGACGGTAATTTCTTCATCGGCTAATTTTAACAAATAATGTGTATGTGAACTTAAACTAAGATTTTTCAAATTTTATCATGTCACAAATATTAATCTAAATTAAATTTTTCTATCTTTTTAAATGAGGAGGCCTTGAAATTCGATGAATAAATTTTTCATTGGTCAATTTTAACAAATAATGAAATATATACAAACTTAAATTAAAAAAAATCATCTTTTTAAATTGGGAGGCCTCGAAATACGACGAAGAGATTTTTCATTGGTCAATTTTAAAATATAATATATAGTGATGTAAATTAGCAAAGACAATCAAAATGACTCATGAAATAATTCTTTTCATAAAAATGCACTGAACCAAAGTATTATAGATTTGTGAATAAAATAAAACAACAACTAATACATAATGAGAAAATTAACATTGTTAAAATAATACTAACATCTATTCTTCTTTTAGAATGAAATACGACAATATAATAATAATTGATTTTAAAGATCAGACAAAGCAATAAAACAAAACCAAATAATAATAAACATGACAGTTTTCGCAGAAAATATAAACACATAATTAACTAAAATATAATAATAATTCAAAATAATAACAAATGCTACTAAGACAGTGATGAGTGACATAATACCAAATAATTGATTTAAAAAATATATACCATTATTATAAAACAACCTAGAATATCCAAATAATAAAAGTATGATTTAAAAAGTTAGACCAAAATTTGGTGTCAATATTATATTTATTTAATTATATTATATTATATTGAAAGTAGATAATTTCCTCACATTGAAGGATTGTAATTATTTTGAAAGGTTGTGACTTTTCTGAGGAGTTGTGACTTTTTCAAGAAGTTATGACTTCTCCAAAAGGTTGTGACTTTTTTGAAGGATTGTGACTTTTCCAAAGGGTTTATACTATCTTAAAATTATGAACTCCCTAACTTGAATGTTAAATTACTATAATACCCCCAACTTAAAAATCAATTTAGTATATTGTCTATTATATTTATTTAATTATATTATATTGAAAATAGATTGTTTTTCACGTTGAAAGATTGTGATTTTTTTGAAAGGTTGTGATTTTTTCGAAGAATTGTGACTTTTCAAAGAGTTGTGACTTTTCAAAGAGCTGTGGTTTTTCAAATTAAAGAGTTGTGACTTTTTCGAAGGGTTATGACTTTTTCGAAATGTTGTAGCCTTTCTGAAGGGTTATAACCTTTCTGAAGGGTTGTGACTTTTTGTAATGTAAATATTGTGTAATTATTAATTATAATGAAGTAAATAAATAATTCAAATCAACAAATTAAGTTAATAAATCTTAATATTAAAACTAATAAAGTACTTTAAAGTTATTTAGTCTTTCTATGTAAAAAAACTATCATTATCAATTCATCTCAAGAACTTCTATTAATGTAATATTGCTAAAGTTCCAACTATATTCAATAATATTTTTGGATTATAACATTATTTCTTGATATAATTGGCTTTTCAATAGTGGTTGAACTCCCTAACTTGAATATTATAACACCCCCAACTTAAAAATCAATTTAGTATATTTGTATATCTTATATTATATTATAAATATTTTTGAAGAGTTGTGACTTTTTTGAGGAATTGTGACTTTTTAGAGGGTTGTAACTTTTCCGAAGGTTTGTGACTTGTTTGAAGGGTTGTGACTTTTTCAAAAGATCTATACTATGTTAAAAATATGAACTCCCTAACTTGAATGTTAAATTACTATAATACACTACTAAAAAGATTATGAATACCGACCTTAAAATTACCGAGCTCCATCAGAAGTCGGTCATTTTCGACTTCTAGAAGTCAGTAATGTTAAGAAAAAAATTAAGAAAGCCAACTTCAAGAAGTCATTTTTTTGTGCAAAAAATTGCGCGAAAATAAAATACCGTCTTCCAGAGGTCCAAAAATTTCCTAAAAAAATTAAATACAATCAAAATCGACCTCATTTGGTCGGTATTGAATTGAATAAATAAATAATAATATTTTATTTTATTTCAATTTCATAAAAAAAAAAAATTAAAATATTTTTCAATAAATTTTAATTAACATTTTTGTCTATTCAAGATGGTATACATTTTGGAGAGAAAAGCTAAAATGATATACATTTTGAAGGAAAACTAATGATTTTTATCCAAAAGAACATAAATATCAATTGACATTTTATGTGAATTTATATCAAAATATTTGGTATCATCTAGCATTACCCTTCTTTTATATAGATGATTGTAGTAGATATTTATATGGTTCGATAATTTGAATCGTGACATATAAATAACTTATTGTTTATTCAACTGCCAAACAAGCTCATAGGGTGTGAAATCCAATTTAAAAATCACCTTCCCTTGCACGAGATGTTCTCTTTCCTGCAGCCAAATCGCAAAAGCCAAGAAACTCATAGGTAGGAATTATAATATAGTATAAAAAAATCAAGACTGAACCTGCTACTAGCATTTCAAATGTCCCTTTCCTTTTCTTTTTATCACATTAGTAGTATTCTTCTTTGTGGTCCACCTCTGGAAAGCCTTTATATCCCATTTATTTATTTAAAAAATTGAATCAAAAAAGCACAATTAAGAATGATTACAAACATTTGTACATGTCCTATAGTTTTAACAAATAATCCATGACTTTAATCTCTTCTTTAACTCAAATCAGTTTGTAATTGTACCAAAAACTTTTAAAAAACAAAGGGAGAGTATATGTAGTACTGTATGAAGGTATTATAATATCCCAAGGTATATGTGAATAAAGAGGTAAAGGGCATCAATTTTTCTGGTCAAAGCCTCGAACAGAAGACACATTAAATACATACGGAGTAGATAACAATTCTTATAGTAGTATTTAATTGGACTTGAAACAAGTGTCTCTCTGACTATATAGACATGCCTGTATTTTCTTATTCTCTCTATGCACTGAACTTCTCATCAATCGTGTCATTTTCTAAGTCATTTATTTATTTCCTGATTCCGACTTCCACAGCCAAATCAAGATTCCTTAGAAACTGAACTATTCATGCATTAATTAATAGAATAACTAGTGCTACTTCTCATGAATTGTTGAGATGGGTAAATAATTCAAAGTTAAAAAAAAAAAATTGGAACTTTTTCTTCTATTTATTCTTTATTTAATGAGGTTCCTAATAATTTTATATTTTTTAGGAGATTAATTTAAAAATAATCTTTAATTTATGTTCTTAAATAGTTTTCTTAATGTGTGTTATACCCAACAATTTATATCTATATCTGTATCTATATAATAGGAGAGGAGATAACGTTTACGTGTCAGCGCCACAATTAGCTATCGTGATGAAATTCCTAGCTTGAAATCATTCTTTGAATCAAAAATTCCAGTAAATATAAAATACAAAATAAAAATAAAAATTTTATTAAAAACTGTCAATTTAAAAAAATGGAAATTTATATTTAATAAAAAACTACCAATTGATAGAACTAAATTCAAAAACTGTCACAGCTTATTTCTTAAATTAAAATTCTGATAATTTCTAGAATAATATTAAGAAAATTGAAAAGAAAGAAATATTAATATAAATATTCATAATTTCATATCTTATATAACCTAACAACGATATTTAATTATTAGTCAATGTAATAAAATTTAATTTAAATTAGTAAAACATAGAGTATATAGTTAAAAACATTAATTTATATATA
>JBCEWC010004132.1:0-28143 GCA_038996855.1 Solanum aculeatissimum | reverse complement strand
AAATAGTTATGTACAATAGGGTAGGTGGTAAAACTAGTATTAGTAGCTAATAAACACATTTTGGTAGTCCAATTCCATCCAAAAATAATAATTGGGCAGCAAGCTCGTAATTATCGACCAAAAGGCGTTCTTTCGACCTTTCCTTTTTTAATCATATTTGTTTCTAACATACATCCTTATATACATGTCATATCCAGCTTGTTTTAGTCCCAGCTAAACTCAAAACAATGTAGCAAGTACAACATACAACAACCCCACTCAACATACCATTAGGTAGCATAACAATATGTCCTTTCCCTATATTTCAACAACAACAATCCACACCTATTCCAACTTCCACCAAAATTTTATCAACATTTTTATACATCAAAACCAGTCTTAAAATAGTCCCAAAATATATGGAGGGTGTGAGACAAAAATCTCCAATTAAGCAGCCCACAAGTTCCTACTAACAACACATTTAAAATAACATACTAAAACTCACTTATAAGTAAAACAAAAGTAGTGCAACAACTTAACCTTACCATGTATGACCTAAACCTTGTTAAAAACATTAACCTACCTTCATAATCTAGTCAACCAAGAAGAGAAAAGCCTCTTAATAAACAAGAAAAGTGTGGAATAATTTTATAACACATGTCCAGAATTTTAGCACAACATAACCAACATATCTCTTTCATTTTCATGGAAGAATATACTAAACCATAGGTATTTACACTTACCTTAGTCTCCAAATATTAGACCCTCTTCAAGAACCCTAAAAGTGTACTTTGGCTGCTTTGCAAAGTGAAAATAGAGAAAGGAGAAAACCCTTGAAAAATCTAATTTTTGACTATCTTAAAATGATTTAAGGAGATGATTTTTAGCCCCTTTTAAATGGCCAATTTTTGCCAACTTTCTCCAAAATTTCAAGGCTTATTTTAACAAGGGAGTAATGTACTATTTTGCCTTGTAACTTGGGCCTTATGGAGCTCCAACTCAATGGGTCTTGGCTGCCCATTTTTCTCTTTTCTCTTCAATTAGTTTGGGCCCAAATTGTCAAATGGGTTGTGAATATACTTGGGCCCTTTTCCTACTCATCTTTGGGTACCAATATTTTCCTATTATAATGCCAAACCATGGGCTAAAAGTACATCCTTAACTTGGGATTTATTCTTTATTGGACTTGGAAAGATTTGGGGTTGGGCCTTGTCTCCATTTCCTTTTCGTTTTACTAAATTTTGGGATTCAAGTGAGTTCACTCATGGATGAATTAATTTTTCCTTTGTGCCTAGCTTATCTAAGCTAAGCACATAGGTTACTCACCTGCTAGCTTCCTATGTCCCACAAGCACCTCACTTCTTTTACTCCGTTTAAGGTCGCATTCTTCTTAATTTGACTTAAAACTTCTATACACTCGCTCAACTTAAGAGTTAGGCATAAATATAACCCTATAAGCTAAACTTTAAGCACTTCTAAAAATTGGTGCTTATTTGACCAAGCCATATCATATCTTATATACATAGTACTAGTACACACGAGATGTGTGGTGTTACATGTGTTTCCCGAAGATCTTCCCGACATTCCTCCCAAAAAAAAATTGATTTTGGTATAGATCTCCTTCTTGATACTAGAGCTATCTGTATTCCACCTTATAGAATAGCACCGACAAAGATGAAAGAACTCAAGGATTAGTTGAAAGGTTTATTAGAGAAGGGCTTTATTAGGCGTATCAAGTCTCCTTCGGGTGCTCCCATTTTGTTTGTGAGGAACAAAGATGGGTCACTCCAAATGTGCATTAACTATCATCAACTCAACAAAATCACTGTTAAGAATAAGTACCCACTTTCGAGGATAGATAATTTATTTGATCAACTACAACGGGCTAGACACTTTTCTAAGATCGACCTTCATTCCGGGTATCACCAGTTGAGGGTTAGGGAATGCAATATTCCTAAAAAATCTTTTAAAATAAGGTATGTGCATTTTAAATCTTTGGTGATGTCTTTTAGGTTGACAAATGCGCTGGCAATTTTCACGGATCTTATGAATAGGGTCTTCAAACCCTATCTTAATTTTTTTTTGGTCTTTATCGATGATGTATTAATCTACTCTGAAAATGAGGAGCATGAGGAACATTTGAGAGTGGTCCTTCAAACTTTGAGAGATAAGAAATTATATGAAAAGTTTAGAAAGTGTGAATTCTGGATGAAAGAGGTATCTTATCTTGGCCATGTGGTAACTGACATGGGTATTATGGTTGATCCAAAGAAAACTAAGGCAGTGCGAAAATGGCTAAGACCCTTAACCCAAAATGACAAAAGGGATTTCTTGGGTTTGGCAAGTTACTACCGACGGTTTGTAGCAGGGTTTTCTTCTATTTTTTTCAATTATGTCCCCTTTGACAAAACTGACCCAGAAGAAGGCCAAGTTTGTATGGTCTGACTAATGTAAGAAGAATTTATAGATCTTGAAAGATAAATTGACTTTGGTTCCAATCTTGAGTCTTCCAGATGGTTTGGATGGTTTTGTGGTATATTGTTATGCATCCCGGGTTAGATTGGGTTGTGTGTTGATGCAGAATTACAAGGTTATAGCATATGATTCTAGATAGTTGAAGGGGCATGAGCATTATTAACCAACTCATGACCTTTAATTGGCCTCTGTGGTGTTTTCCCTTAAGATTTTGTGACATTACCTCTATGAGGTCCACGTTGATGTGTTTACTGACCACAAGAGCTTGTAATATGTGTTTATTCAAACGGATTTGAATCTGAAGAAATGGAGATGGCTTGAACTTCTTAAGGATTTTGATATGAGTGTTCACTATCATCTCGGGAAGGCCAATGTGGTGGCCGATGTATTTAGTAGGATGACCATGGGTAGTGTAAGTCATGTTAAGGGTGAAAAGAAAGAGTTGGTAAAAGAAGTTCATCGAATGACTAGATTAGGTGTTAGGTTGAATGGATCTAATGATGGTGACGTGTTTGTTCTTGATAGGCCTCAATATTCCTTGGTTGTTGATGTGAAGTCCAAGAAATACCTTGATCCTACCATAGTTGACTTGAAGAAGTTAGTTGAAGATAAAAAAGTAGAGGTCTTCTCACAAGGGGAGATGGTGTCCTTAGATACTAAGGTTGGTCGAGTGTACCAGATATAGATGGGTTAAGAACTTTGATTTTTCAATAAGCCCACAACTTTTCTTACTCCATTAATCCGGGTTCAAAATGTGTCTTGATTTGACAAAAGTATATTGGTCGGGTAGTATGAAAAAAGACATATCCAAGTTTATGGTCCAGTGTCTAAACTGTCAACAAGTCAAAACCGAGCATCAAAGGCCCGGTAGCCTAACTCAAGATATTGAAATCCCAACTATGAAGTGGGAGGAAATCAATATGGACTTCATTGTTGGGTTGCCCTGACTTGGAAGAAATTTGATTCTATTAGGGTGATTGTGATCGTATGACCAAATCAACTCATTTCTTGCCAGTCAAGACTTCATATAGTGCCGAGGATCATGAAAGGTTGTACATTTCTGAGTTGATCCAATTACATGGGGTTCCCTTGTAAATAATATCGAATCATGCCCTCAATTCACTTCTCATTTCTAGAAGTCATTCCAAAGAGGTTTTGGCACTAAGGTAAAGTTGAGTATCGTGTTCCATAGAGTTAATTTATCCCGTCTTCCATGTATCTATGTTGAGGAAGTGCGCAGGTGATCCAAGATCTATAATGACTTTGGAGGTTTTGGGTGTCATCGAAGATAACTTGACATATGAGAAAGTTCTAGTGGAGATATTAGATAGATAAATGAAAAGATTTAGAAACAAAGATATGGCATCCGTCGAAGTCCTTTGGAGAAATCAACAAGTCAAAGGTGCCACTTGGGAAGCCAAAGTAGGCATGAAGAAGCGATACCCCTAATCAAGCCTAAGTTTATAAGCTAATCCTATCTATGGTGTCAAGTCTTATACTTCAGCCCTTCTATGTTATGTTGCATGTATATATATTCATAAGTGACATGTTTTAAGTCTTATACTTCAACCCTTCTATGTTATGTTGCATGTATATATATTCATAAGTGACATGTTTTAATGGTTTTGATGCATAAGTTTGAAACTTTTTTAGAATAATAATTAAGTGGCATTATTGCATTCATGTGGGCTGAAGGTTGTCTAATGACTCTTATTAAGTACGTTTTTATTATATTCGGGAACAAATATTCCCAAGGGGGAGATATTATGACACCTCCTACGAGACTTGAAAAGTGCCTTATGCAGTGCTTCTTGAATATCTCAAAATTTGTGTGCTATTTTGAAAATCCAACTTCAGATTCTTTTTCAAGAGACAAAATGTGTAGAAAAAGGGTCACCTTCGATTTTTAGGTGACCCGTATCAAAAAATAACTTTTTAGTTGATTTTGGATTAACTAGAAAAGTATGTGACAAGTTCACGAGTGTAAAAATGCCTAAACTCATTCTTGGGCCAAAACAGAGGAAAAAAATTAAACTTCATGCTAAAATGACCTATGTGGGAGCAAGTCTGCATCGCGGACATGGTTCATTGTTCTATAAATTTTTCCAAACTTTTTCCTTTTCAGTTGAGGGAAAATGGGTAATAACTCAACACCCATGTAGATGAGATTCTGTCATTATTTAGCCATTTTTGAGCCTAAATCACACAAAACCTCTCTCAAAATCCTCTCTAGTCTTCCCTAAAATTTCATCCATTTTCAAGGCACTCAAGAATCTTCTTTGGATTTCAAGAACACAAGTGAAGTCTCAAAGTTTTTCCTCAAGTTTTCTTCAAAAAATTTTAAGGTTCAAAGGTATGTGGGCTTGATTCTTGATTTTCTTTCAACCAAGAAGTTCTCTTTGAAAACTAAATTCTGAATTATGAATTTCCAATCTTTGATTCATGGATAATTGCATATTCATTGATTTTGATTAGACTATGGCTATTCATGAATTTTTTATGATTATTTAAGAACATTTATCAAGATCATACATAATGTAACTAAAACATTATGAATTTGAATGATTTTATCTAACCTACACTTTCGACCTTGAAACTCTCTTATGGGTTAATATGATTTTGATCCTATATTGCTTAATTGATTACTTTAAGCCTAATTATGATTCAATTATATGATTTGAAGATTATTTTGACAAACACCAAGTATAAACTAAGTTGATATATGAATTTTGAATATTGTCCTTTATCACATGAACTTGAGTATATGATTTTGAACAATGACAAGAACTATAAGTTGGAATTGATATTAGGGTGACTCAAGAACCACTCTGAATCATTTTTGAATCTTTGTTAAGGATCTATTCTTAAGTACAAGTTGAATATGCTTTAATAAGATAAGACCTTCTGAATTATGTTGAGTTTTGATTATTCATTGTCTATTTTCGTGGGATTTTGACTTAGTACCAAATGAGTTAGGAGTGGGGCTCAACCTAAGGGGTATTATATAAACCTTCTAATCTCATAACTACGTGCCACCACAAGATATTTTGATTATGGATTTTTAGGACTTTCGACTAGTAGATCTATCTAGTATTTCTATTTTTAGAGTTTATCTTGGCAAGTAGGCTCACTCTTTGGCTGGTGTAGAGTATAACATCGATATTCCATATTATAGCTCCTATGATTTTGTCGGTTATGGTCTTATTCCAACTCTAATCATCATCATAACATTATTCTATGCTTTATTTTAAAACTGATTATATTGTTAAAGCTTCAGAATTGGGCAAATCTGGTTCATGTTCTTGTTATTATATTTACTTGTTGCATTGCATACCTGCATACTTAGTACATTTTAAAGTACTAATCGCATTTTGCCTATTTCTTTATAATCATGTAGGGACAGGTGATCTATCTTACCCTCCTCCTCATGGCTAGGTTAATCGTGAAGACTTTGAGATTTTGGTGAGTCCCCATTCACGGGGAATAAAGCCCTTATCTTCTAGCCTTACTTTGATATTTCAGACACTTTATGTATTTTTCTTTATGATTTGTATTGAGTGGTCCATACTTGTATTTTTGGCTCCGTTTGTTGTCTTTGTTTAGAGGTGTGTATGGACTGCTACATAATTTTGATTATGTTTTAATCTATTAATTTGAGCTTCCATGTTTAGCTATGGTTTGTCCCATAGTCCTATTCTCTTTATTTATTTATCGTCATTTGTCTATTATTTATTATTTGAACTTATAAAGTGCATGTATGATCTAAGAGTCTTTTTTGGGGACTTTCGAGTTTTCATTCGCCGTGTTACACCTAGGCCGACTCGGATTGTGACACTTGGGTGTATTTTTTGAAGGAAAAATGTGATTCGAAAACTTTAAGAATTTTAAGAGCATGGTGGAGAAATAAAGTGGTTATCTAATAAAGTCAATTCAGTCTAATAATATTGGAGAATTCAATTTAAATGAATCAAGGCATTTTGTAACAAAAATGAAATACATTATTTTTTTGAACGTTTCAAGATCGCCTCAACAAAATGACGTGATGGAGAAGAAGAATCAAACTATTCTCAACATGGCAAGAATTATGTTGAAGAGAAAAATGTGTCTATGAAATTTTAGACTAAAGCAATTGCTTGTGTGGTGAATCTACCAAATCGACAATACAACATAAGTGTTTGTGAGAAAACACCACAAGAGGTTTGGAGTAGTTTCAAATCAAAAGTGTACATGAGAAAATACCACAAGAGGTTTGGAAGCATTTCTTATGTATATGTGCCGGATGAGAAGAGATTTAAGCTTAATGAGAAAATATGTGGTATGTTTTTGTTAGTTATGTGCAAAAATCTAAAGGTCATGAGTTATATAATCCATGAAATGACAAGGTTACCATAAGTAGACATGTTGAAAATGATGAAGATAATGCTTGGGAATAAAAATCTAATGTCACGATCTGAAGTCAACTGTGATGGTAATTGTCTTAACCCATCAAAACAAGTCTGTGTAAATGATGATAATAACTTAGATAAAGAGGAATTCCGAGAGGAAATAACAGGTTAATAAAAGATAAATAATAGTTCTAAAATTAACTCAAGACTATATCACATGTACAAACCACCACAATTTAAATATAACCTAAAAATATACAAGTTTCAATGTCTTAGTTCTCAAATAAAATAAAAATAAAAAATAAAAAGCCTTGAGGTCCGCTGAAAGATAAGCTACTACTATAATGCAACAGTTCGGTCCGGCATCAGATAAGAGAGATCAAAAGGATCAAGCTCACAACCTATACAAGTGTATAAGAGTGCGTACCAAATAACACAGTATCCAACAAGTAAATAGTAAATACAAAGTAAAAAAATAAGGAACACAAGCATTTCAACCACATCATTTGAACCTCCAAAAACTTCAACTTGCAAGTATACAAGCCAATCTACTCAATTCATATTTAAAGTAGCACGTCATTCTAAATAGGTCTATCACGACCCAAGCCTAGGGCCTAGCCATAATACAGTGAATAAGATCTCCGAAGGAGCCTCAAACTAATCCTTAGCATTCATACAAGCATTCAAGTTAAATCAAAGAAATACATAAGCATAAACATATACATAATATAAGACATAGCATAGGATAGATCGTAAGGTAGAGTATACAAATATGAAACTAAAACAGATACATATGTTCAAAATATGCCTCTAGACCATAACATAAGATGGGGGCTCAGACAAACCCTTGCTCACCTTGACTAATAAAGAAAGACTATCTTTAATACATGATAAAGCATGAGAGATAATGTAGTACGCTCTGTCCTCAAAGCTGGAAGACTCGCCCAATCGAGATCGTGAAAATATCTAGATCTAGCCAAGAAGATGGACAAAGGTATGACCTGCACCTGTATTGTGATATAATGTAGGCATAAAATATGCATTATTACTTTTGAATGTACTAAGTATGCTGATATGAAATGAAATAAAGTCGTAATAAACCTACATTAGACATGTTAGATGAACAAGGACTTATATATAGAAATGAAGTATATAGAATGGATAGTCATAAAAAGATTCCATAAAATACCATGACGCATGAATGCCAGAATACATGAACATATGTGGAGTTAACCATAACCAACATAACCTCACATAGTGATGCCAAGAGTAGCCAATGAAACCTCACATAGTGTGTCTAAGAGTATCCACATAATCTCCCATAGGGAGTCCAAGAGTAACCACGTAACATCTCATAGAGAGTCCAAGAGTAACCACGTAACCTCCTATAGGGAGTCCTTATGTAACCATGTAACCTCCCATAGGAGGCCCAAGAGTAACCACATAACCTCCCATAGGGAGTCCAAGAGTAAGGAATAGATTGTTAAGGGGAGCATAAAATTCCATTTAAGGTTGCGTTGTTACTATTTCACCTTCTATAGGAGGTTACATGGTTACTCTTAGGATCCCTATGGGAGGTTACATGGTTACTCTTGGACTCCTTATGGTAGGTTAAGTGGTTACTCTTAGACTCCCTGTGGGAGGTTACGTGGTTACTCTTGGACTTACTATGTGAGGTTACGTTGGTTACTCTTGGAATCACTATGTGAGGTTATGTTGGTTACAGTTATATCAACAAATGTTCATGTATTATGGCATTCATGTTTCATAGTATTTTATGGCATCTTGCTATGACTATCCATTCTATATACTTTATTTCTATATATAAGCCCTTGTTCATCTAACGTGTCTAATGCAGGTTTATTATGACTTCATTTCATTTCATACCCGCATACTTAGTACATTCAAAAGTACTAATGCATACTCTATTCCTATATTATATCACAAATGCAGGTGCGGGAGATACCTTTGTCCATCCTAGTTGCTAGATCCAAATATTTTTATATCCTGATTGGGTGAGTCCTACAGCTTCAAGGATAGAGCCTATTACTTTATCTCTCATGCTTTATGATGTATTAGAGATAGTCTTTCTTTATTATTCAGGGTGAGCCAGAGTCTGTCTAAGCCCCTATCTTATGTTATGGTCTAGAGGCATATGTTGGACATATATATGTATTTCAATATCAGATTTGTATACTCTACTTTACGATCTATCCTATGATATGTCTTATATTATGTATATGTTTCTTCTTATGTATTTCTTTGATTTACCTTGAATGTTTGTATGAATACTAAGTTTTAGTTTGAGGCCCCTTTGAGGATCTTATTTACCATGTTATGGCTGGGCCTTAGGATTGCGTTGTGGCAATCACAGGCAATGATGTCATAATTATAAAATTTAATCTCCAAATGATACATAAAAGGAGATATTTTCAATCATAATATAAGAATGAGATGCGAGATAGTGCAAATGCAATACCAAGTAGCATGATGTATATCTATCCTTGTATACACATTTGTTCATAAACTCACACCAAAATTCATGGGGGCCATACATGGACCATGTATCTATCAAAACTATTTTCTTTCGGTATTTTTCAAATCTATCTAGAATATTTTTCTTTAACTTTTATCATATCTTGTCAAAATCATTTTTCTTCAGTATTTTCATATGTAGCAGGAACTATTTCCCTCTTGCTTTTATCATATCTTGCTGGAATTATTTTTCTTTGAAATTTTCATATTAGATAGGAACATTTTTCTTTGAATTTTAAGGAACAATGGATCTTGATAAATTTTGAAAAATTAATGCAAAAGGGCACTTTCAAAATAGTGCATGAATATATATAATGAATCCACTCAATATATCACTCAAGCCACTTAGTCATGCCACTATTTTAATAGTGGAATCAACATCATTAGCCATATTTTGTAGTGATAGGCTCAACATCATCAATCAAATCCTTTAACAATAGAATTACCATTATCAATCAAGATTCCTCAACAATCAAATGAACATTACAGTAAAACTTTCATCAAATTGAATCAACAATATCATCAAGATTCCTCAGTAATCAAATCATCATTACCAAGATTCATCAACAATTGAATTAATATTATCAATCACCGATTTTCAACAGTCGAATCAATATTATCAATAAAGTCTTTCAACTCACGGAACACATCAATTCACACAATTACATTTTTATTTGGTCACCTTGTCATAGTTTATTAGATCATTTCATGAATAGTTCAATCCATAATCACATTTCTATTACTCCCTACAAGAAAGAAAAATACAAGGTTCAATATTCTAGACAAAGATTTAGAAATTCACTTGCCTCAATCAATAATTCACTCACTCTAATACTTGAGCCTTCCTTTTCTTCGGGCTTTTAGTTCAACAAAATCTATCCATATGAAATCACCATATGATTACAAGAACAACGATATCAATTTCATAAATTTTAGGAAATCAGATTCAAAATAAGTTAAAAATTTCTTTCTGAAAAAGTAGGAGGAATGTTAAAAATTAACACATAATCATGTTACCCAAAGCATTTAAAAATTATTAATGAAAATTAATTTCAAGATGGGATTAAATTAATTTCATATTTCTCATTTTATCAAAACTTCATGCTCATGAAAAAAATCCTAATTTTATAACTCAAAATCAGAAATTAAAGATTGAAATCATGAAATAATCAATGAATACTGAAGATTCTAAGTTAAAATCACTTACCTAATGAATTACACTTGCAAAACCACCACACAGGAATTTACAAAGCACACAAATATTAAATGGGACTTAAACTTCAAAATCTGTCTATGAAAAAGGTCTCTAATACCACTTAAGCAACTAGAGGGATCACTTTTGTGATACCTGTCAAATTAAGCAGGCACCAATAAATGGCCAGGGCATCGCTTAAGTGGCCCTTTGCTTTAGCGAACCTAGACCACTTAAGCGGATCTCGACTAATTGGTGGGTACCACTTAAGAGATGATACCCATTATTAGCGGTGATTGTTAACGCGACCAAGAGACTACAAAAGTGGGACCAACACTTGGGCATCAACACAAAATCAATACAGTCACACATATCTCAAAGTTGATCCTTGAATTTTATTTGGAACCTAGTATGCGCAAAATATAAATGTAATCCCACTAAATTTGACATCGAGACTCAATAAAATCATCACAAATCAAATTCAAGGTCTCCTTAACTCAGAATTTATTAGTCATAACTAAAACAACTTATGACTTTAGAAATACTAAAATGCTCTCAAGGCTCCCAAAAGTTAAATCGAATCTCATTCTAGAGCTAAAATCACTCTCAAATTCAATAAAATTGATAAAAATTTTATTCAAGCATTCGAGCTTAAAATATTGAAAAAATCAAACCTTGAGCTAGTTTAACACAAAATTTTAACTCATGACCTCAAATCTACAATATAGTCCCAAACGAAAAACAAAAATGCTCTTAGATCATATTTCACATTTTGAAGCTAAGAACTAACATAATTTTATTTTGAGACTCGTAGCTCGAACTGGTATAAAAATCACTTTTAACAATATACACTTTTTAATAAAATTTTAAAGTTAATCTCATAATTTGATCAAACATGACTTGAAATGACGTTTAGAAGGGGCAAAATAATATTTTTTTTCTAAAATATAAAAAATGATCGTTAGGATCATTACATCTAAAGATCAAGATTACTCTTTTAGTTCATACCTTGATGATGAACATGATGAAGAAGTTGCGTAGTAGCCTACTACACTATTTGTAACACTTGCATCGTAAGTTCAAAAAGTTATAAAAACAAGATCAAGTAGTATACCTCAAAAGTTTAAAAGTCTTTGAGAATTGTATGATGCAACAGAAGAAGTAACAAAATTTTAAGTGATTTAACTCAATTTTATTTATTTGTGGACAACGATCCTATAAGTTATAAAGAGTAAAAAAGTGCAAATCAAGATTGGTAACAAAGAGGTGCAAGAAAAAGGTTGATATTGATTATGATAAGATTTTTGCGCCAGGTTGCTCGTTTGGAGACATTGACTTGATTATTTATTTGGCAACTCAAAATTAGTGAAAAATCCATCAAAAAATTATGTGAAGTCAATTTTCTTGAATGAAATTTTGGAGGAAGAAATATATATTGAACGACTTTTGAGAAAGACTAAAAGAGATTACATGTCAGAAAAGGAAGTAGAACTTGAGTTTGTAAAATCTCTAGATCAAGTTACGGCCATTTTCACCAAGCCATTGAAGATTTATATTTTTTAGAAGCTCCGGATAGCTTTTGGAGTAATGTAATGACCCTAAAGGTTACTTTTTATAATTTTAAAAAATTACTATTTTAGTCCTTTTGATAGTTGCATCAAGCCTTATTTGATTGGTTGTAAAAGTTAGCTTTTGAAAATATTGTGAAAAGTTGAGGTTTTGCTAAAGAGTTTAGTTTTAAAGGGTTAAGTTGCTTAATTTTGAATTTTGGAGTTGTTTGGAATTTTGAATCTCGAAATAAAATTTCATCGATTCTATTATTTTTTAAATGTGAAAATTATTCTAGAAATATTATCAGAATCAGATTTGGAGTTGTTATGTTGGTTTGAGGTTTGAAATAGGAAATTGAGTCAAAATTTGATCGAGGTTTGACTTTGGTCAATTTTTTAAGTTCGGATGCTCAGATTAGATTTTTGATAGTCTCATTGAATTAGGAACTTTACTATAATATTTTGGTATTTTAATATTTTGAGTGTCTTAAGTTAGTTCCATTGCGACTAATTGAATTTTGGGTTAAGAAGATCCTAGAATCAATTTCCAATGATTTCATAGAGGCCAGTACATTGAATTTAGCAGGGATAAATATATAGTGTATGCAGTTCTAAATGAATACTGAGGGTTCATTCCGTGCTTTTGTGCCTATGTGAATTGTTGATATTAGTGGTGCTTTTCTTCTTCGCATTCATGGTACTATAGATCTGTTCGCGAAGTTCAAATGAATTATCTTTCATAAATGAGTTATTTTGTTAGGCTTCGTGATCATGGTGAATAATAGCCACGATTGCGATGCTTAACGAGTACCTAAATAGTGTTTTTCTAAAAATGATGGGGTTTAGTTTATTTTCATCATTTTTGAACCTTGAGAGCTTAGGCGAGGATGATTTCAAGTGATTTTTTATGAAAAATTCATTGGGTAAGTTATTTTAAACTAAAAACTTCATTACCAAAATTGATTATTTCTTGTTTTTAACATCAAATTTATGAATTTCAATTGAAATGTTTTCATTTTTATTCATGAACTCTAGTTTTATGAAAATGGTGATTATGAGTTGATTTTAACTCCATTTTAAAAATGATTTTCACTTATAGATTTGTAATGTCTTAAGAAACATTTTTCATGCAAAAATTTTAGATTATAACCACATTTTTCGATATTGAATTTTTGAGTCGTTTTGCCTATTTTCTTTGAATTTCATGATTTTGGCATCTTTAGTCTTGGAATTTAATTGTGAATCATTACTTGAATAGATTGTGGTATTTTAGATACTAATAAAAAAGGAAAGACTCAAGTGTTGGATTGATTTATTGTCTTTATTGAGGCAAGTGGATTCCTAAACTTTATTGAGTTTAGTTGAACCTTGTATTTTCCTTCTTTGTATTTTGGAGAGTAATGAAAATTCAGAAATGGGTGAATTATTCATTAAATGGCTTAATGAAAATGAAGGAGTAATAAAATGGCTACAAGATAATATCTAAGAACTTGATTTATGATTTGGTAAATGATCGATGATGTTACTTTGAATATTGAGATATGTTGGTTAGTGATATTGATCCTTATATTGAGATATTTGACTGATTTTATAATTTTCTGTTGATAAGAATTGTGAAACTAATGTTGAATAAAGTGTTGAGTAATGATAAACTCTAATGATTTAAGTAATTTTGAGGCATTGTAAATGAAATATTGATGCGAGTATTGTACAATCTTGGTATTGTGATGAAATTATTGATTAATATTCGTAACACCTCAAAATATTTGCTAAGACCTAGCCATCCTTAATATGCATATAAGGTTATATCAAATAATTCTGAATTGAGTATAGGCTTTAAGGTCAATTTTTAGTGTAAGAATGGATTTGGAGATAAATTAAGATCACAAGAACCCTCTAGCATAAAGTTGAATTAAAAATTTCCTTACTGATTGAGTTTTGATAGACGATTTTATAAATATTAGGCAATCCAATTATTTTAAAATTGTATGTACATATTTTAGGATGAAATTTTAAGTATCTAAAGTATATTAGATGTGGTTTAGAATTATAAGAGATCTTTTACATCAAGCCAAGTCCAAAGAATTTCTATGGATTAAGTTTTCGCATGAATTTATAGAGACGTCAACTTCAAACGATCATATCTCCTGGAATATAAAGAGTTAGGTGACCCATAACCTATCACATTAAGGTCTCTAAATTCGCTTTCTAACATCATTGAATTTAACTCATTTCATGTTCAGAGTAAAAAGTTATGCTCATATTATAAAAGACCCTTTATGGATCTTTAAACTTTTCACAACCTATAAAAGATTTTCTGCATATTATTTTAGTGTCACGATCCAAAATCGGATTGTGACTAAAGAAGAATAAAGTAAAGCGGAAACAACCATAGCATAACACTGAAAATCCTCAAAACCTGGAGTCATGAGTACAAGGGCATCTACAATAGTGCGAAAGAGTAAATACAACAGTCTCAAAAGGAAATAAAGTTGATAATGTCTAATACCCTGTCTGAAGTAGTAGCAATAAAAGAAAGACTCAAAGATTCATGATGACTCAAAGTCTGAGCCTCACTGCTAAGATCTGGATGGATGGATAATAACTCAGTTAGAGTAATCAACTACCCTATATTGGTCCCTGTACTCGATTTGCAAGGAGGAAATAAAGTAGGGGTGAGTACACTAAAATGTACCCCGTAGGTTTAACCGACTAGGTAAGAAAAATTTAATAAGTATGCAATAATGAAGAATACTAACACCTGCATCAAAGACATTAGTACATAATGAACATGATTAAAAATCATAATAAATATGGACATTTATCAATGATATAGTGCATATGAAATGTATGGATGCAATGGCGTCTCAAGCCATGTATGGGGTGGAATCACGATAGTTGCAAGGTTGATGTACACATTGTTATGCCTGACCCCTAGATGAGAAATTCTCTCTTAACACATCTTATCAAAATTCTTTTGGAAAATTCAAGGCCAAAAATGCGATCGGCACGAAATTTAGTGAAAAAGTGATCTTGGTTGATTTTTAGAGCAACCAGATTGAAAGATAATTTTTAAAATTGAAAATGCAATTTCAGAAAAGTGCGTGAGACATCAGCATTGAGGACTTGTCATGAATTTTCACATAATGGTGATCCCAATATTTTCTATGGGATTCAAAATTCGATCAGAAAATTTTCGATGAAAAAGCCTGAAAAATGCCCAAGTCTGCGGCGCTGACTTGGTTCTCCGAAGGGAAAATTTTCAGCTCTTTACGAGGGACATTCCAGACTTTTTCCCACCCCTCTTAAATTTAAAACACGACTAAATATGTTATTTTAAGCATAAAAAGGGTTTTTAAACTTATTCCTAAGCTTTTCTAAATGTTTTAGCAAAGACTAGGGCTAAAGAGAGGAGAGGAGAAGCTACAGATTTGAAAGATTTGAGTCGATACTTGTGTAAAATTGTTTGTCAATCTCTATTCTAAGTATGTAAGACTAATTTAAAGCATGGAATTGTTCCTCCATGTGCCCCTTAATTGAGATAGATTGTTAGATTAGAGTATTGGGTCCTTATGCATGTTTTTCTTGTAAAATTATACATATCATGTATATTTTCATATGTTGATGATCATCATAAACTTTATTTATTGAATAAATACTTTTACACGAGTTATTTCACAAACCCTATCTATTACTTCATAAAAGATTGCATAAATGAACATAGAGATTGAGTAGAGCCTTGATTTTGAGAAAGTTGATTGTGATTGTGATATGAGCATGATGATAGGTTGATAGAACTTGATGGTCCTAAGAGACTTCATAATTGATCTCGAAAAGATTAGTCTAAATTGAAAGTCCTCCTACATGATTTTCTATTTCACTCTCAAAAGGTCGATGGGATTGATTAGTCAAATTCTTGAAAGGTGTGATTAAGAATTGATTAGATGGTTGATAGGCTAAAAGAATTGATTGTGATAGAACTTATAATATGAAAGAGTTTATTAAGAGACTCACTGATTATTTGATTGTATTGATTGGGATTGATTGTTTATGAGTATTGAGTCTTGGAAGGAGTATCAAGCACCAAATTGAGCCAGAGTAAGTTCAACTTGAACTCATTTACTACACCGTCAAATGTAGGAGAGGATTGAACCACTAAGTCAGATATTTCCTCTTGATAATTCCCAAAAATAATAGAGGACTCATTTGATTCGATCCATTGTGGATCAATTCGTTCTTACCCCGATAAGGTATTGAATGGCTGTTGAAACATCAATGGGATTATTGTACAATCACTAGCTCATAAGTGATTGTTGTAAGATAAGAGAAACTCTCAGATAGGATCTATACTAATAGTACTTTAATTGGATTTGGTTTGATTGGATTGGATTAGATTGATGGGTGATTGCCTACTCTTTATTCTTGATTTAGATAGACATTTGACATCTAGATTGAATTCCTTATCTCTTGATTTGAGTTATCTGAGTTGATAGTATTCTACCTTGATGTATGTTTTATTCAACCATTTTACATACTCGTACATTTCACATACTGACATCCATTTGGACTACATTATTTTATGATACTGAGACAGGTACTAAAGATCGTCAAGAGGTACTTCGTTGAGGATTTTCCCCACTTTTCAGCTGATTGGTGAGCCCTCCCTAATCTCGAAGGATGCACATGATTTATTTCATTTAGCTTTTAGAGTTAGATTTTAGACCTCCTTTCATTTTTATTTAAGGTAGTCATGGACCTATCATTGACACTATTGAATAGTTGATAGAGGATTCATAGACTAGAGTTGATTTGTTTGACTGAATATTATTTTGAGCTAGTTCCTTTCATACTAGCTTCATTGACTTGATTTGGCCATTTATTTATAGAGATTGCCCACCCTTTTACTATCTTTAGTCTCTTGCTAATATGGTAAATATGTTGATTGAATGAATGGGATGAAGCCAAGTGGTTCGCTTGGGAACTAGCAATAGTCTCTAAGTACCTCCCACGTCTAGGGTACTCTCCTAGGGCGTGAGACACATCTATTGAACCGAATCTACTAGATAAATATTGGGGGCATCACAGGCCATGTACTTGAATATGTCAAGGCGCCGCAGGCTATGAATTGAAGTATCTCGAGACGTCGCGGTCCTCAGGTAATACAAATTCAATATATGATATGTTCATGCCAATGCCAACATATATAAGTATAGAGTATGCATAACAATGCCACAATATAAGTAAGAAGTGTGCATATCAATGCCAGATTAATAATAGGAAATATGCATATCAATGCAACAATTATAAACTCTGTGCATACTGATGCAATAACTAAGTATATGATGTGTGCATACTAATGCAACAATGGAATAAGATACGTGCATACCAATGCAACAATAAAGTATATAAGAGATGGCTCTCAAATAGTGATAAACATGGGCAATAGCCCTAATACAAAAAGGCTAGGTCAAGTACATCGACTAATACCACAATCTCATCAATAGGCCATCTTAACATTTCTTTCTGATCAATAGACAATTCTCAACAAATCTACACTCCACAAGTCACAAAATATGCTCACAGAACCCAATTATATCAAAACATTGCCAAGTTTCTACATAGTTTTTTCAAAGGTATTCCAAGACTCACAATATCATGATAATGTCCAACATGCCTCAAATCTCAAGGTTTCAACTCAATTTACCGATAAGATCGCAATCTACTCAAATTTTGGCATAACCGGAATCACAATTTTAACATATCAAACCAATACTCATAAATCAATCCAGTTCTTAATTTACCATATATCATATTCAATAACTCAAATTCAATCCCAAAAGGTTATCTGAACCTATCTAAATGCCAAAACCGCACTCAGACAATCTTTTAATCAACTTAAGCCTCCAAATGATCCTCGAATCACTCAACAACTATCAAAATCAGATACTACGCATCAAGAGGTGCATTGTGATACCTACATTGGCATAAATTAGGGTTAGGGGAAAAATAGTCAAAATTAGGACTAAAAATTTGAAATTCTTGAATCTAAAAATTAACTTTAATATTAGGTTCTACATGAAAAATG
The DNA here is from genome assembly GCA_038996855.1 of Solanum aculeatissimum. Taxonomy (NCBI): domain Eukaryota; kingdom Viridiplantae; phylum Streptophyta; class Magnoliopsida; order Solanales; family Solanaceae; genus Solanum; species Solanum aculeatissimum. The sequence continues at coordinate 9,942 of JBCEWC010004132.1, read as the reverse complement.
GAGTCAGTGGGTAAAAATCTCACTAAAATCGAGTTTAAAACGAGTGAGAAATCTTTAAAGTTATGAAATCATAGTCTAAAAATCTCTAATTTTGGATGTTTAAAATCATGAAATTCAGGACAAAATCAAGATAAAACTTATGGAAAATAGTTTAAATAGTGTTAGAATCACTTACCCAAAGTATTTCTTCAAATATCTCCATCAAAGATCACCCCAAAAGCTTTAAAAGTTCAAAAATAGAGTAAAAATGGTGAGTTTTTGATTAAATATAATGCAAGAAAAAAATATACTCTGCGAGCACGAGTGGAGTTCGACGACGTAGAGGGTAAGGGGTTTCAGTGCTCCGCGAACGCGACCAATGGCACGTGAACGTGGAGAGTCAAAGGTACGTGCTCAAAACACTTTCGTGAACGCAGAGGGATGTCCTCAAATATAGAGAAACAGGTGAGGCACACCCCTGCAAACGTGCGTGCTCAGGCGCGAACATGGAGAAGGGTAAATGACTACACAAGAAGGTAAATGACTGCACCAGAAGGCTGTACCAGCAAGATCACAACATCAACCAAAACTCATAATAGGCACTCGAAACTCATCTAAAGTTAGAATTTCACTAACAAAATATGTATCCATACCAAAAATAGCGATTCAGACTCAACTGAATCATTAAATATTGATTTCGAGGCTTCCACGATACATTTACGAATGTAAGTCAAATGAACTAGTTTAAATCCTAAAATATCAAAACTACCCTCGACAACTCTGAGAAATATAACGAGATTATTTCTAGTGTTAGTTTCACCATCCAAAACTATTGGAACTATTATAATTTCGATCCGAGCTTCCGATCTCTGAATGTTGACCAAAGTCAAACTTGGGTTCTGAAACAACTAAAATCACACCTTTGGGCCCAAAAATCTCATTTTAATTTCTAATTTAGTTCTGTAACTTCTCATAGAGCAGTTTCAACATTTTGGAGCTAATGAAATCGACGGATCCTGATTCAACACTAGAAACTTAGAATGGTATAAAAACTCACTTTTTCACAAACTTAAGCTTCCAAAAAGAGCCAAAACTCATATTTTCCGTATGAAAAACTCAGAACTTCAGTTTCAACAATACAGATAGTTCAAAATAGACCTAAAACAGCTTATAGAAAGATAAAACAGTAATTTTAATAGATAAAGCAAAAAATAACCAACCAGGTCATTACATTGAGCAACTTCCTACACACGTTTTGAAATTATTTTGGTCCTTTCTAAAGCTTTTTAACCCTATTGTTTTTTATTTTTGGGTGTTTTAAAGGAGTATATAATCCAATTAATTAGTTTTCCTCTTATTAACTTTAAAATCCAAAATTATTTCTCTTTAAAATTCTATCCAAAAGGGTTGTCTTCTCTATCAAGTCATGGTTAGGATTTCAAGGTCAAGATCAATTTTGCGTTGCTGGAAGCTTGTATCTAAGGCTTTGATATTCAATGTATATGGATATTCATTCATGGGTCCCTTTCACCCATGAATCCCAAATAATTCTCAACTTTTTCATCCAATTTCAGGTATGTATTTTTATGGGTCTTTCAAATTTCTACTCAATTCTATCAATTTTGATTTAAATTACGATTATGCACTTATTTTGACATAAATTGATGATTATTGCATGAATTTTATGAATTTTCTAAATTCTTTCTAAGGTTCATGCCATGAATAATGGGTATTTTTAATTAGGGTTTAAATTGGTATTAATTTAAATGAATTATGTATTATTTGATACAAATTGGATTGTATTAAGCTTTTGCATGCAACTAGCCTCCAAATTTCATCTTGGGTTCATGAAAGTCAAAGTAGTTCCTTTAATTACGATTTCAATAATAATGATTCTTTCTATTTAAGTATGAATTTATTCAAAATATATGATTATGCATATTTTTTATTCAATTTTTTTTATTTTTAGTGAATTCCATGTGAACCCATATATTTTATTAATTTGAAGTATGAACTCATGAATATTCCAATGAATATTTTCAAGTATGATTCTATTGATAGTGTCCTATATGATTCTGCATAATTTTAAGTCTGTTACTGTCACGACCCGGATAGGGGCCTAGATGTGACATGGCAAAGGAGAACACAAAAGTCCTCGATTAAGCCATCATAGCATCATCACACACATCATCGGTTCGTAAGTGCAGAAGCTAACACATAACACATAAACTCTAAGGAAATCGGGGCTTTGGACTCAAGCTACGGGGATGTTGTCGGGAATAGGATAAGCATGGATTCACATAACACATAACAATTATCTCTAAGGGGGCGGGTAAGTAGGACTCAAGCTATGGGGGCACATCGGGATTTTGGGACTTGCCACATAAGCACATAGTCAATCACAACTCCCAACATATAAGTCATAAGCATAATCAATAACAATTCTCATAATCAAGGCTAATAAGCACAACTTCATAAGCATAATATTCAACATAGAAATTCAACGTACCAGAGTTTAGATTTATCCAACAAGCCTCTACATAGATCAAGCAGGGCCTCGACATAGTTTGAGGCTCACCCTCCATACAAAAGTAAAGTAAATGACATAATGAAACTAGGTAGATAGAAGGTGGATATTGCCCTTGAACAAAAGGGCTCACCACTAGCAAAGTCTTCAACAAAGATCAAGTGTCGTCCAGTAGAATGTAGAAGTCGTCTCCGGTCCCTACATGGCTAGAACATGTAGACAAGGAATATGAGTTAGCACAATTAAGTACTGAGTATGCGGGCATGCAATGCATATAACAAATATAGCATGACCAAGCGACATAACATAGGACAAGTGATACGAAAGGAATGAACGTAGCAAAAGAGTGATATAATAATATGCTATGCCATGATGTATTAGATGCAATCCTATGATCATAATATAGCGGGGATGTAACCTCAACCGACAACGGAAGAGACCCGAGCGAGCTACTACCCGGATCCGGACTACTTGCCAAGTAGTACCCTAGTTAACCCATCAACAAGGGGATACATAACAAGTCAATTCCTATCTAGGGAGATAACCCATGGTGGCACATGGTTTGAAGGAAAGGGTGGGGCCCTTAGGGATAGCCCACTTACTACACCAATCCCTCTGTACTAAGTCTCATCCCACGGGAATACATATAAATACATGCAACTTCAAATTAGAAGACTTACGTTCTTTTCAAATCATGCATCATTAGTCAAAACCAAAACCATTGACCAAAACCATATTCATGCTTAGGCTAAAAGCCAATAAGAGTTTCCAAAATCATTCTCATAATCATTTTCATATCAATGCAATAAGAGTAGCCCATCTACATACCTTATTATATCAAGTCTTCATAACATAACAAAGTGGTGCAAGCACCCAATATGCTCAAAGAGCCATAACGAAGAGACTATGTGATCACAAGCCTTAACATATCATATCATAACAAGAGTTTCATCATAACAATCTTCCATGCAAATGCTATGAATGAAGAGCAAGAACATGGGTAATGGAATTCAAACTTAATTTCACAATTTCAAAGGTAATTCAACATAAATCATGAGAAATTTCATATTTAAAGCATAATGCAAATTACCCATGCATAATTAAATCATGAAAGGACATGCACATTGATTCTTCAAGAGTTTCCATGAGCATTCATAAAATTCAGTCTTAAATCATGATTAAATCACCTAAAGTCTACAACACATAAACCCAATCAACTAAATACTTCAAAATTGGAAGAACCCATAACTTAAAGAAATATTAAAACCAAAAATTAAAGAGTAGAGTTCGTGGGTCTTCAAGGATGAAAGAAAATCCTTGACTCAAATTCCACATACCTTACAATTACCAAAAGAATTGAAGAATCAAGCAAACCAAGGTTGTCTTCCTCAAATTTCTTCAAGCTTTCAACAATGGAGGTCAAGAGGTTTTAGGATTTTTCAAAGAGTAATGAGGATCCTTAGAATTGATGAAAAGGGGTTAGGGTTAGGTTAAGGGGGTTTAGGGGGTCTTTGAAAGTCAAAAAAAGGCATAGCGATTAATTAAATTATGAATTAACCATTAATGAAACCGATAATTAACTGGAAAACAGAGTCTCACGGTGGACATCAAGTGTCCATCCAGTGGTACACGGACCATGTACCTGTCCTTGTACCATGCCTTGGTCTCGTCTTCGGCTCGAACTCTCGGGGGACTTTCTGGACCACTTCACGAAAGGTGTCACGGGCTGTGTGGCTTCAAACAGACCTTGTACTGGTCCGTGGAGCCACACTTGGCCCATAAACCAACCCACAACCTTGGCCAGCTCTCTTCCCTACTTGACGGACCATCCACACGGACCTTTTGAGGTCTCACGGACCATGGGGTATAGTCCGGGAGACTTCACTTGGTTTATGGGGTAGGTCCTGACCACCCTGACCTCACTGGACCATGACACGGACCCCTCACATAGACCGTGGACCATCACATGGTCTGTGGTCCTCTCCTTGGGCCATTTACCTAGCCTATTTCCAATATCTTCCGAATTACGGGCAGTCCTACTGTTTCAACCATAACTTCCTCATTTGAACTCCAAATCGAGTTAAAGCAGTTGCGTTGCGAAGATAATTCAAAGAGCATCAATTTTATATGTAATAGCCCACACGGTTCAACCCTAATTAAAAGTTATGTCTCTTCAAAGTATACTTCCCAAATGGCTTCTCTAGGCCACCAAATAATCCATTTTGCATTCGGCCACTTTAACTCAAGCCATGGCTTCCAAAACTCAAACATGACCAGTATAACATCATACAAGACCAACCATAAGAAGTTTCAGAAATTTTCGGGTCGTTACATCATCTCCACCTTGGGAACATTCATCCTCGAATGAGCTAAGACTACGACTTGAGGACATCAATCACAAAACAAGTGACATGCTAACCACAACTCAAAGGATCATGCATCATATCAAAAGTCTTTCAAAATTCATGTTAAAAGACAATTTAAATCATTTTCGTGCTCACGAATGCATGCAATGCCATAAAACTCAAGAAACAAGGAATTAGGACAAATAGAGGATAGAACCTAGTACCTTAGGCTTGAGTAGATTGGAAGAGGTAAGGATATCACTCCATCATGTACTACTCCGCTTCCCACATTGCACTCTCCACATTTTGATTCCTCCAAAGCACCTTGACCGAAGCTACCTCCTTATTGCGAAGCCGCTTCACTTGTCTATCCAAAATCTCAATCGGTACTTCTTCATAAGTCAAGTTTTCTTCAATCATCATACCCTCCAAAGGTGCAATTGCCTTAGGGTCACCAATGAACTTCCTCAACATAGATACATGAAAAACCGGATGAATAGAGCTCATATCCAAAGGCAAGTCCAACCTATAAGCTATATTGTCAATCCACTCCACAATTTCATAAGGTCCGACGTACCTTGGGCTCAACTTGCCCTTCTTGCCAAAACGCATGATACCCTTCATGGGGGACACCTTCACATATACCCAATCACCAACATGAAATTCAAGGTTCCTCTTTCTCACATCCAAATATGACTTTTGACGACTTTGGGATATTTTCAACCTTTTCTGAATCAACTTCACCTTTTCAATAGCCTCAACAATCAAGTCCGGGCCTATCAAGGCCTCCTCACCAATTTCAAACCAACCAACCGGAGACCTACATCTCCTACCATACAAAGCCTCAAAAGGAGCCATACCGATGCTAGCATGAAAACTATTATTGTAAGCAAACTCGATGAGAGGGAAGTGATCATCCCAATTTCCCTTAAACTCCAACACACAAGCTCTCAACATATCCTCCAAGGTTTGAATTATCCTCTCGGCATGCCCATCGGTTTGAGGATGGAATGCGGTGCTCAACTTGACGTTAGTACCAAGTCCCTTTTGAAAGGACATCCAAAAATGAGAAGTACATTGGGTACCACGATCCAATATGATAGACCTTGGCACACCATGCAACCTTACTAACTCCCGAATATACTTAGCATACTGTTCGGCACTATAGGTAGTCTTGACCGGTAGGAAGTGAGCCGACTTAGTCATTCTATCAACCACAACCCATATGAAATCAAATTGTCTCCTAGTACGGGGTAACCCAACCACAAAGTCCATATTTATATCTTTCCACTTCCAAGTAGGAATTTCAATGTCTTGTGTCAAGCCACCGGGAATTTGATGTTTCGTCTTCACTTGTTGGCAATTAGGACACTCCGATACAAACCTAGCCATATCCTTCTTCATACCATGCCACCAGTACAACTCTTTCAAATCTCAGTGCATTTTGACAGATCTTGGATGAATAAAATATTGTAAATTATGAGCCTCTTTCATAATAAGTTCCCTCAAACCATCCACATTCGAAACACATAGGTGATCTAGGTACCAAAGCACACCATCTCCCCCTTGGGAGGAAACCTCAATCTTACCATCGAAAACCAACTTCTTCAACTCCACCAAAGAAGGATCTAGATCTTGCTTGGCCTTAACATCAACTACCAACGAAGACTCGGACCCACCTTGCACAAAATATCCACCATTGTCGATGTTGGCTAACCTCACACCCAACATAGACAAATGGTGCACGTCCTTTGCTATCTCTTTCTCACCCTTATCCACATGAGTTACACTTCCCATAGAAAGTATACTAAGAGCATCCGCCACAACATTGGTCTTATCGAGATAATAAAAAACACTCATGTCATAATCTTTAAGAAGTTCCAACCATCTCCTTTGCCTCAAATTAAGATCTCACTTGATGTGTAAGATGCATGCAACACATCCATCCCAAGAATGACATCAAAATCATATATTTCAAGTTCTGCAAGATCACCGGGAAACACTTATGCAACACCGACACGGGACAACCCCTATACACCTTTCAGGCCACAATAAATCACCCACGAGAGTATACACCGAATAAGGTTCCCTCAAGGTTTCAGAACTCACAACAAATTTAATAGCCAACAAAGGAGTCATAAAAGATAAATTTGTACCCGAATCAAGTAAAGCATAAGCATCAAAGTTAAAGATTTTCAACATACATGTGACAACATCCGGAGCTTCCTCCACTTCTTGGTGGTCATGGGGAGCATCAAACCGGTTGTCCCTTGGAGCACCACCAACCGGGGTCTTTGGCGGCCTTTGACCTCCGGGAGCCACTTGCTCTCTCATCACCTTCCTTGGACAGTTAAAGACCTTGTGATCCAAGCTATCACATCCGAAACAAGAATTCGTAGCCTTTCTATAAACACCTTCATGACACTTTCCACATCGGCCACAAGGAGGAATTTGGGGACCACCCCCAACTTGTGCCTTAGGAGGAGGCACTCTCGGATTTGCCATTCTCACATTCAAACCTTGGTCTTAGTGAAACCGACCAAAACCACCACCCTTAGAGTTGGAGAACCCATATCAAACCAGTCCCTCTTAGCTTCATACACCCTCTTTTCCTTAGAGCCATAGAATTCTGGTGGGCTCATACGAGCAAAGTCCCTCACCCTTGAGGCCGGAGTGCCAAAGTCTACCGGATTCATCGGACGAGATTGGTTGGCCATGACCTATGCCAACATAGAGACTACATTTCTGAACTCAACATGGGACACCTGTTCCTCTACCGGTGCCCGAGGAGCTTGTTCCTCAACTTTGGGAGCCTGAGGGGGAAAGGGAGTTCTTCTAGGAGGCATTTTCTGAAAGAGCGACAAGATACCACGAGTTTAGAGGAACCTCATAAGATCTCATGGAATGACATAAGGAAGATATAAAATGAGACAATTCCTAAAACTATCGCCATAGCCTCTTGTTCATAGATATGCCGCGCATCACACCCATGAACAAGACTCTAATTGACGCGGTGTGTTGGACTCTAAGGATCATTACAAACCTAGGGCTCTGATACCATCTTTGTCATGACCCAGATAGGGGCCTAGATGTGACATGGAGAAGGAGAACCCAGAAGTCCTCGATCAAGCCATCATAGCATCATCACACATATCATCGGTTCAGAAGCGCGGAAGCTAACACATAACACATAAGCTCTAAGGTAATCGGGGCTTTAGACTCTAGCTATGGGGATGTTATCGGGAATGGGATAAGCATGGATTCACATAACACATAACAATTATCTCTAAGGGGACGGGTAAGTAGTACTCACATGATAGCGCCTTGACCTTGTTAAAAATGGCCAAATCCACCAACCTTTATATTTGAGAACCCCCTCTCCCATCAACTTGGGCCCTCTTTGACTCATGTTCCTTCTTCTCCTTTATATTTTCACCCTCAATTGTCTCGACGTAGGTCATGAGCCTTGAGATGTCCATCTCTTTAATAAGCATCGCCGTACGACACTCCTTCACAACTAAATCTGACGCACCCGATATGAACTTGTGCATCCTTGCACGGGGATTCGAGACAAGTGTAGGGGCATACTTAGAGAGTTTGGTAAACTTGAGGGCATAATCCCTCATGGTCATGGAGACTTGACGAAGGTTGATAAATTCGGTCATCTTTGCTTCCCTAAGCTCAAGTGGGAAGAACCTATTAAGGAAGGCCATCTTAAACTCCTCCCAATCAACTTTCACATCCTCCACCCTCTCCATAAGCCATTGTCCATACTGAACTTGAGCAACATCCTTGATTTGGTTGGCCGTCAACTCTACCTTTTCCTCCGAACTCAAACCCATAATTGACAAGACTTTGGTGAGCTCATCCATGAACTCTTGAGCATCCTCATCGGCCTTAGAACCATAGAACTTTAGAGGATTCATACGAGTTAAGTCCCTCACTCTTGAAGACAGAGTAGTCACAGGGGCCAGGTAGACGAGCCGAGCATGGTTGGCCACAGCTTGGGCCAACATGGAGACAACATTGCGAAACTTGGCATGGGTCACCTATCCCTCAATCGGTGCCCGAGGAGCCATTTTCTTAACTTCTGGAGATGGACGGAGAAGGGGAGCTCTTCTTTGAGGCATTTTCTGAAAGAACAATAATATCGAAGTTTAGAGACTGATCAAGATCTCATGTCACGACATAAAGAAGAAATGAAGTGAGAACATTTCCTAGAACGTCATCATAGCCTTTTGTTCATAGACATGGCATGCATCACACCCATGAACAAGACTCTAATCGACGCGGCATGTTGGACTCCGAGGATCATTACAAACGTAGGGCTTTGATACCATCTTTGTCATGACCCAGATAGGAGGCCTAGATGTGACATGGCAAAGGAGGACCCGAAGACCCTTGATCAAGCCATCATAGCATCATTACTGACATCATCAGTTTGTAAGCGCGTAAGCTAAGCACATAACACGTAAACTCTAAGGGATTTCAGACTTGGGACTCAAGATATGGGGACAATGTCGTGGATGGGTCAAACATGTATACACATAGCACATAGAAATAATCTTTAAGGGGACGGGTGAGTAGGACTCAAGCTATGAGGACACACCGGGATTATGGGACTTACCACATAAGCACATAGTCATTCACAATGCCCATCATTCAAGTCAATAGCATAACAAGAGAACATGATCATAAGCCAAGCTAAATAGCATCATATTACAATAACCAAGGGTTCAACATACAAGTCAAACGTACAAAAGTATAGATTTGTCCAACAATGCCTCTACATAGATGAGCGAGGCCTCGACAAGTTTGAGGCTCACCCTCAAAGAAAATAGAAAGTAAATACATAAAGTAAAGTGGTAGATAGACGGTGGCTATTGCCCTTGAACTAGAGGGCTCACCACTAGCAAGTCTTCAATAGGATATCAAGTGTCGTCCGATAGAATGTAAATATCACCCTCGGTCCCTACATGGTTAGAACATGTAGACAAGAATATGGGTTAGCACTATTAAGCACTAAGTATGCGGGCATGCAATGCATATGACAAGTATAGTATGACCAAACAACATGTCAAGGGGACAAGT
>JBCEWC010004131.1:0-28144 GCA_038996855.1 Solanum aculeatissimum | reverse complement strand
TTACATATGGTAGTGCATATGGCACTTTGCATTAGTGCTAATTGCACTCAAGAAAGAAACAATTAAATATGTAACACCACTGTATTATTTAGTACTCAAGTGTCTTTTAGGAACATGATACAGACAAGTTGAAGTAGGAATATATTATTTTGACTATATTCCTCTGCTTGGAGCCAAGAAATATGTCGTATCTTGATTAATTAGAATATAATATTTTGCCTTGCAAAGTTTTACTAATATTATTATGAGTTGCAAAAGAGAGGAAAAAGAAGTAAGTAGTTGTTATAGTTGTATACATCATTTAATTTTCACTAACAAGTAACCGAATCCTTTTCCTTTTTTGTTGGATTCATGGCTTCTTGTTATGTTTTGGTTCTCTTAATAAGCTCAATAATATCTGTATTTGGTGAAGATATTCTCCAGCTTGATGTTTTCAATAGTATACATCAATGTCCTCCTTTCCTCCAATCGCCAGATAGTCAACCTTATAGATCTGCGTATCATTTCCAACCTTCCAAAAATTGGATGAATGGTACATTCTTAACTTTTTTCATATTTTTGATTGATTTTATGTAATCTGATCTAAACTATCTTCTTCTTTTTAAAATTTGTGTTTGGTGGATGGTGGCATGGACTTCGGATTCACAGATCCTAATGGTAAGTATTCTTGTCTTAACAGTCACATAAACTTTGAATTCTGGCGTTTGTCTGAAGTACTCCACAAAATTAAATGTGCAGGACCAATGATTTACAAAGGAATATACCATTTATTTTACCAATACAATCCTAGAAGTGCTGAATGGGGATACATAGTTTGGGGCCATTCAACATCAACTGATCTAGTCAATTGGACTATTCACCCTCCAGCGCTTCTGCCTTCAGAGTCATATGACATCAATGGTTGTTGGTCAGGTTCTGCTACAATTCTTCAAGATGGCACACCAGCTCTACTCTATACTGGAATCGACTTGGATAATAATCAAGTACAAAATCTAGCCGTGCCCAAAAATCCATCAGACCCTTATCTCATAGAATGGATTAAATCGCCTCACAATCCAATCATGGAACCTAATGACATGAACAAAATCAATTCCACCTTGTTTAGGGATCCGACTACAGCTTGGTTAGGCCATGATGGGAGATGGCGAGTCATTGTAGGAAACGAAAGAGAACACAACATTGGAACTGCTCTTTTGTACACTAGCGCGGATTTTGTACACTGGACAGAAGCAGAGCATTCCCTGCATTCGTCTAACCAAACTGGAATGTGGGAATGTCCTGATTTTTTTCCAGTATCAAATGTTAAACATGTACTCAAGGTCAGTGTGTTTCGATCTCTGGTGGAATATTATACGATTGGAACGTATGATCGTGACACGGATATTTTTGTCCCGGATGAAGGATCTGTGGATAATAAATCAGGATTAAGATTAGATTATGGGAAGTATTATGGTTCCAAGTCTTTTTTTGACAGTGACAAGAAGAGGAGGATTTTGTTTGCTTGGGTCAATGAGTCTACAAGTGCCAATATTGATATAATGAAAGGATGGTCCGGTCTTCAGGTAATTATATAATTATTTCGAATTCCTCAGTGAAAATTCCTTACTCTGCTACTGAATATCTAATAATGAAGGTTTTCAGGCATTTCCTAGGAAAATTTTGCTGGACAAATCTGGGAAGCAATTGATTCAATGGCCAATAGAAGAAATTGAAAAGCTAAGGACAAATAAAGTTGAGTTACAAATTACAACACTAAAAGCAGCTTCACTGCTTGAAGTTTTAGGTGTCACCGGTGCACAGGTATAATTCTTTTAATCTGCCCTTTTAACTTCTGCTTCAATTGCACAATATTCAGTCTTGTCCATGTTTCATTATAAAATTTGGAAAAGTAATTTTTATTTTCGAAGTGATACATGATATTTAAAATTGGACTTGTTTCGAGAATTCTACATAAGTACTTGTTGGATTTCTTTGAGGCATTTCCCGCTAAACTATTCGTATGTATCATTAATTTTTCTTTCAAAAAAATAATATAGTAATTTTGTATTTTAAAAAATAGTTTAATTGTAAGTAAAATAACTGATCCAAGTGCTATTTTTATGTAAGACTTTGCTACTTCAGTTACTGAATACAACGATCTGTAATATTAATACATGCTATTCAATTTGAGTAGTTAATAATATGTTTGAGTATGATGATCACTATGATCACTAGCACTTCTAGTGATAACAGTTTGAAAAAAAAAATATAAAGCTTTTTCATAAAAGAAATTGCTTTCCAGAAACAAGTTATTCCATGGTTCTAGGAGTCTATATATATCAAAGGTGAATCTAGGAATTCAAGAATATGATTGCACCATTTTAAAAAGGGACAAAATGGTGTTGTTGGCTAGAACCGAAACCCCAACCTCAATGCTAGAAAAGAATCCCTGGACCAATGAACCAACTTGTCATTTTGCAAATACATTCCTTTAGCTAATATTTAATATATTCTTTAAGAATTATACAAATAATATATTGAATTTAGTCGGCTAACCACGGGTTCCCGTGACCCAAAAAATACACGTAAATTCGCCCCTGATATATATCCCATATAGATTTTAAGTGTGTGTGTGGTGGCCTAACCATAAAGATCCCTATCTCTTGATGGAGCTTGTGTAGGTAGATATTGTCTGGTAGGGCTGATAGTAATATGTTGTGTGTGACAAAGTAAGGGCGCTTCTCACCTTTTACGAGTCACCCAACTTGGTCAAGTACCTAGCGACAAACTCCCCTATTCCACTTAAACTCGGGCGCTCATATAAATACTTCATATAAATTAAAACATAAGAAGTAATTACTAGTGTTAATTGTTTCAGGCATCTGACAAAAAAATTATTTCAGGCGGACGTAGAAATCTCCTTCACAATGCCAATGCTTGAGAGAGCAGAGATTTTAGAATTGAGTTGGAGGAATCCACAAGAGATATGCAGCCGAACAGGTTTATCAACCAACACTGGTGTAGGTCCTTTTGGTTTGCTTGTCTTGGCCTCAACTGACATTCAAGAATTTACGGCTATCTTCTTTAAAATTTTCAAAAAGAATGACAAGTTTGTTGTGCTAATGTGCAGTGATCAGAAAAGGTACCTATCTTTCTTCTTTCCTCCCTTTTAAGATACCCATAGGTAGGTGTGTGTTTCATGTGGCTTCACGCGATTTTTTTCTTTAAAAGAAAATTGCTTAATACATATCATACTCTTAAAACTTATTAGGATATTTTATTCAGACACTTGAAATAAGTTTTTTTCAAGTGAATATCTCAATTTCTAATAAAGTGTTTAAATTAACATTTTAAATTCAAATTTTAGAAAAAAAATTGTATATGTTTTCATTCATCCATTAGATAATTATATTAGCCACATAAAATATGTTCTCTCTTTTATTATGTAAATCTAAGTCAAGTAGAAAATAGGTTTTTACTGATTTTTAGGTGAATACATACAATTAAACGTAGTAACATACTTTATATAATTAACTTAACTACCTAATAGACTGTCACGACCATATTTCTCGGGTCATAATTACACCTATTATGGCCCGCCAACATAAGTAATGGGTATAATAGTGTAAACTAAATGGAAGTGATAAAATACGGATAACAAGGGATACATTATAGAAGCTCACCAAAAATATATTCAAATAATGATCCTTCCCACAACGTGAAAGACACAAGTGCATAGCTACTATAAATTTTTAACGTGCATCAAAAACATATATATACAGATAGATTTGTCTCAAACAACAAAAAATGAGCCACAAAATACAGAAGGAGACAGGTAATTATTTAGGATGTCATGTGCTCACTCTCACCTCCGGAATAGGTTGTTGCAGGCATGATGTCAATGATGATGGCTAGTGCTCAGACTTGCATCATGAAAAATAGATGTAAAGTGTAGTATGAGTATCAAAACAATAGGTACCTAGTAGGTATCATGGACAAATTGAGCAGGAAAAGTAAAAATAGCACAAAATGCTAGAATTTAACACAGGCATAGGTCAAGAACAGAAAGTAATAATGGAATGCATATGAGTGTACTAAGTACAAGCAAAAACTAAGTACAATTAACTAAACCTAATTAGGCTCCCATAATCTCAAAAGGTACACTCGTGTGCGAGTTAAAGTAAAAACACGAGTGGACCCCCATAAGACAGACGAGTGTACAAAGTGGTTAAGCAATGAATGATGAAGCGTGGAAAATCCAGGTAGAACTCCTCAAAGTATCAATAAAGTCTAGCACTATAAGAGATGGCAATGATATCGGACATCGAACAATGGATGAAACCTCCCAATAATAGTATCAATATAATTGAGTTCTATAAGGAATGACATAAAATCTGGACCTCAAAATGCAGATGAATCCTCCCAATAATAATATCAATAGGACCAAGCTCTGTGAATCCACTCCATAGAGGAAGGTGGTTCATTAGGATTAAAAATATATAGAGCTCGGACCTCAAAGCGTTGATGAAACCTCCCAATAGTAATATTAATCAAGATATATATCAATCAGAATAAATCTTATTTCATAAGGTCACCGTGGATCGCCGTCCATGTTCTTTGAAAATTCAAAAACACTTAAAGCTCAGACCGAATCCAATCACGTTCTCCAAAAAATGCCCAAAATGCAATTGTATAACGCAAACTGTAGGATAAGGAAATTATGGATGAAAGGCCATTGGAGTTGAGCTACTGCCTAGCTAAGGCTCATCTCTATCAGAGCTAAGTCGGATATATCAGCCTCTAGGGAGCTAAACTGTTTGATGTGATGTCGTAGCAAAACTAAGGCCTATCAGCTCCAAATTACATATATCTTTGGCAAGCACTAGTCTAAGCCTAGACTAAGACCAAACATAATCCAACAAAGTATACAAACCAGATACTATACATGCCATAAGGTAAGGATGACCAACAAAGGTAATTTAGATAGTAGTAGAGCCTAAAGTACCTGAAAAATAGTCTAAAATATGGATTCTAATAAATTTAACATGATCAACTAGCTAACCACACAAAATTCATGCAAATCAATATATATTTACATAATCAAGCTAATCTAAGGAACAAGAAGTCATAGCCTACCTAAATGTAGATCGTGCATGCTCCAGATCATGATGCTCGAGCTTTCTCCTTTTGTACAATCTTTAAACATTACCATGCGATCAAAAATAGAATCACAATGTTAACACGATTGTTTAGACACTAAACAAACATAAAATAGAGACGGATTAAAATTGAAGTTCAAAAATAATAATGTGGGACCCGCACTAGAAAACTTGGTTGACTCTGTAAAATGATCCTAAATAGTTTCCCAAACTTGTGTTCCAAAATAAAACACAATTTGGGACTCAGAATATCCCTAAACCTAACGTGCAATAAATTCACCATTTTAGGCTATGAAAGGAGGGTTGACAACCTGTTTGAGCTTGAATTTATCTTAATACAACAATTCCCAACACCCTCCAAACACTAACCCATATAGGCATGATGATTCTGAACAACCCGAGCTTTGAATTACCAAAACAAGAGTTAAATTGAGAGAGAATTAAACTTCTAAAATCTGTTTCCATAGTTGAATTAATTTGTATTTTTAAATAAAAGACCAAAAATATTACACTCCCTGATTGCGGTCGGAGGGCCTATGGTGGTAGAAGGTCAGGGCCACTATACCTCATGAACGTGGAGCCCGATCTACGATCGTAGTGGCCAAATTCATTGGTCTTCACAAACGCGGCTCTACCCGTGAATACAAAGGAATAGACCCAAACCTTCATAAACACGGTGCCTAGGATGCAAATGTGAAGGACAAAAGGGGCATGCACCAGCTAATGCATATCAGCTAGTTTTGGCTAAGAAGAAAATCCCCGATGGGGAGCTTGAGATTCATTCGAAAACCCTATATGTGAAAACAAAATATGCTATCCCATCAAATTTGGCATTATAGACTCAATGGTGAAGTCAAAATTCTCAAAGGATATCATTTTGACTGAATGTGGGTCCCACTCTCACATGTCACTTTTATCCACAATCCACTAAGGGGCTCAAGATCAGTTCAGAAGCCTCGAGAATCAAATAAAAGGTCGTTTTAGAGAAAATTCGATATTTTAAAGATAATGGAACTATCAAAATTCTATTCTGTGGAATTTACTTGAAGTTTCGACAAAAAATGAGTTTTTAGTTTTCAAAATCCTTAAAAGACAAAAACTTGCAAAAAAGCAAAATAAATGACCAGGTGATCGAACTGTCGAAGCCAACAATTCATAAATGACTTAAGGTCACTATGAAAATGCCCTTAATGACAAAAGAGGGCATCAAAACAGAAATGACCCGAAGGATCATTACAACATCCATTACTAAAAAAATATTTGTCTGCAAAAGTAAGAGTCAAGAAGAACTTTAAGTCTTAAATAAGCTTGAGAGTTGCTCCCACATCTCTTGATCGATCTCCTAGATAACCTCCTTAACTAGATGATGCCTCCAATAGACCTTAACTTCTGGAGTGGATCTAGAATGAAGCTTTCCAACATCTCTGGCTAGAATGGCAGATGGCTCCTCTACAAAGCTCAGACGATCATCCAACTCAACTGAATATACAGGAGCATGCGAAACTTATCTGGAACATACCGACGCAACATTGGAACATTAAAATCTAGGTGAATAGCTGAAAAATTGAGAGGTAAGGCTAACTTAGAGGTGACATCACTGACTATCAATATTTCAAATGGCTCTATATACCTAGGTCTAAGCTTGCCCCACCTTCCGAACCTCATAACGCCCTTCAAAGGTGATACCCATAGAAACACTTGATCACTAACTCAAAAACTTAAAGCATGGCGCATATGATCATCATAACTGTAGTGCCTACTTTGAGTTGTACTCAACTTATCCTAACTCATCCGAACTCTAGATAAGTCCTCTTGAAGAAAATTGGTACCATGCGATCTAGGTTTAGATAACTCAAACTAACTCACCAAAGAGTGATAATGTCTACTATAATGCATCAAATTGGGACATTGAAATACGAGAGTGGTAGTTGTTATTGTATGAAAACTCTACTAAAGGTAAGAATTGGTCCCATTAACCCTCAATCTCTAAACACAAACCCGCAACATGTCCTTAAGGACTTGAGTAGTACACTCTTAATGGACATCGATCAACGTGGAAAAGATAGTTCTAAGATCAACACGAGTACCCTACTCTTTTTGAAAATTCCTCCAGAAGCTAGAAGTGAAATAATACGCCTAGTCTATAAAATAGATACATGCACCCTATGAAGACAAACAACCTCTCAAATATAAATACCAGCTAGTCGCTCTGCACTGAAATAGACTAAACTGGGAGAAAGTGTGTTGACTTGGTCAATTAATCACAATGAACCAAATAATGCCAATACCTTTAGAAGTCCAATACAACCCTATCACAAAGTCCATAGTGATACTTTTACTCCAGGATGAGCAACCTCTAAAACTCACCATCAGGCCTCAATTGCTCATCCTTCACCTATTGGGATACATAATTTGCAATATCTCTCCTCATACCACTCCATCAATAGTGCTACCTCAGATCACGATATATTTTCACAGTGCCTGGATGAATAAAATATCTAGGAACATAGGCCTCATAAAGAATTGGTTAACTCAAACCCCCCAACTATCAAAACACAAAGGTGACCATCTAACCTTAGAAACCCTTTTGAACCCAAGGTACCTGCCTGCCATCACTTTGCAAAACTCTATCTATGAGGGATACTAAAGACTCATCCTCAAACTGATGACTTTAGGTCTGATCTAGCAGAAGTGATTATATTCCCATAAAGGCTAACAATCACCTCGAATCTAAAATGTCTAATCAAACCATATTATTAGCTACATACTAGATGTATACTTCGAAAGGTCTCTCTATAGTAGGCACAAAAGGCTAGACTATACATACTCACTACCTTCCAGCTCAAGGCATTCTTTATCACATTCACCTTTCTTGAATGATAAAGAATAGAAAGGTCGTAGTCTGCCAAAAACTCAATATAATGGTGTTGCCTCACATTAACTTCCTCTGGATCATAATATACTAGAGGCTTTGGTGATTGGTGTAGATCTCACAATGAACTCCATAAAAGTAATGCCTTCAAATCTTAAGCGCAAAAATTACCATCGCCAATTCCAAGTCATAGGTGGGGTAGTTGTACTTGTTCATCCTAATCAACCTTGGAACATAAGCTATAACTTGACCCTACTACACCAATACACAAACCAAACTAATGTCTCATGTATAAGAATATACCGTGAAGCCTACCCTCAACTAGAAGAGTCAATATAAGAGCATTGGTACGTAGCTTCTTAAGTCTCTAAAAGCTCATCTCACACTCCTCTTACCACTCAAATGAAACATCAAGACAAGATAATTGAGTAAAAAATACTACAATGGTAGAGAAAACCTCCATAAAACAAATATAATAGCCTGCTAATTTGACAAAACTCCAAACCTAATAATAGATATGGGTTGGGCCAATTACAAATAGTCCCAATTTTCATTGGATCAACCATAATTCCCTCCTTGGACACAACATGCCTTAAAAATGTCACAGGCACAAGCCAAAACTCGCACTTTGAGAACTTGACATGAAGTTATTAATCTCTTAAAATCTGGAGCACAATCCTCAAATCCTGCTCATACACTTCCCTGCTTCAAAAGTATACCAAGATGTCATCAATGAATCTATGACAAAAGAATTAGGTACAGTTAGAATACACAAGTCATCAAGTCCATAAAAGCAACAGGGGAATTAGTCAACCCAAAAGACATCACAAGGAACTCATTGTGATTATATTGAGTCCTAAATGAGGTCTTAGGGATGTTTGCTACCCTAATGCTTAACTAGTGGTAGATGAATCTTAGATCATTGATAAAAGCTCATCAGTATGAGGCATAGCATAATAGGTTTTCACTCTCACCGTGTTCAGTTACTTGTAGCCAATACACATCTGTATAATTTTGACCTTTATATTCATAAACAAAATAGAGGCACCCCAAGGCGATACACTAGGGCGGATAAAACCCTTGTCTAAGAGGTTATACAGATGAACACTGAGCTCCTTAAGATATGTGAGGGTCATCCAATAAGGTGGAATAGAAATAGACTTAATGCTCAATGACAAGTCAATGATAAAGTTGATATCACCCTCTAGGGTTAGGCTAGGTAGGTTAGTAGGAAATATATTTATAAACTCATAGATGGTAGGAACTAAATAAATAGAAGGAACCTCTATGCTCATGTCCTGTACATAGGCCAAATAAATAAAACAACCTCTAGCTATGAACCTTTAGGCCTAAATGAAATAAATAACTCCAATCAACATGTGTAGCTACAAGAGCCCTACCAAATCATTGGTGGTATCCAAAGAATGGTTATGATAATGATCTTACATAGTAATCCAACATCATATGGTGAGGGGATAACCAGTCATCTAGAATCACATCAAAATCTAACAAGTGAAGTAAAATAAGGTCAGCTTGGGAGTCCTACCCCTATATAGTCTCTAACAAGATCTACATGTTGATATACTATTAAAGAATCATCCACTAGGGTCAAAACACATAATGGCGTTGCCAATGCTTAAAACTCAAACCCATCTAGGGATCAAAATATATAGATATATATAAGAAGGTAGAGCTTTGATCAAATAAAGCTAAGGCAGTCTGCTGAGGTAAGAGAATCGTACCTATAATGATATCATTTGATGCCTCAACCTCTGCCCTTGCTAGAACGACATAGAAATAACCCTAAATGCCTCTACCATAAGCATTAGTCCAATTGCCTAACCTTCCACCCAAGGACCACCATGTACACCCAGGTGTCTACCTCTCAGTGCAGACCCTAATCTCCACCCTTTATTAGAGGTGCTGCTATTGGAGCTAGTCGAATTGTTCGGGAAGTAAAATTAATCATCACTTGTCGAGGGAAATCTCTAGACCAATCATCAATGTCACCATTATTATTGCAACCTTGAGAGGAATGACCTATTAAATATTAGCTACTAAGGCTTGAAGTACTAAATGTTAAACCCCTCAAATTCTAACTCGCAATATATGAAGGGCCACCATAGCCTAAAGCACCAAATCTAAATCTCTTGACCCCTGAACCATAATATATAGAGGGTCATCATGGTCTGAATCATGTGGTGATGTTGATCACCCTCTTAAGAAAGTAGTGATGCTTAAACAAGCCGACTGGACTAACTCTGCTAGAGCTACTGGTGGGTCTTATCATGGAAGTCCCTGGGCCTATAATAGGCCCATTGTAGTTATCTTCATGCTGAGATTTGTTGTTGCTACCCCCTTGGGTCTCATGATGAAGTTGCTCAAGTGTACGAGTATAACCAACCATGTCTATAAAGAAACAACACACTGATACCATATATTAGTTCTCAATCAGCAACTACAATCTCAAACCTTGAACAAAACATCAAACTCTCTCCCCTTTATAGGTAAAATCATAGTACTATGCTAAGAGAGCTCATGAAACCTAGCCTCATACTTAGACATTGTCATGAGCCCTGATCATACTTCAAAAACTAATTACAAAATTGACCTCTAAGGCACTGAGGAATGAATCTAGCTAAAAAGCCTCTGAAAACTCTATCTATGATATCAAAGATGACATAACTTGCCTAATACCTAAATACGAACACCACTACTATCTGGAAGATCCAACAAAATGATAGGCAATGAAGTTAGCTCTTGTGGACTCCACTAATCCCAATGCGTGAAGCCTTTCTTGGCAGGAAGCGAGAAACTCATAGGCATCCCCGGTAGTTGCCCCCAAAAATCCTCGATAGTGATAAACTTTTAGACACCTGGAGCATCTTTTTCTCTTGTAACAACATGAGACCACCCATAACATCTGGTTGGTTGATGATGAGTATTGGGGGTCAATGAACTTCAGAAGGTGCTACTGCAGGCTAACCCTATGGTGTTGGCATGACTGGGGCTAGAGCTAGGGCCTGCTGCATACCCCCAAAGACTGTCAATAGTTGTGTAATAGTTGTCTGTAAAGCTCGAGTAAGCAAATACAGTTTGTGACTTTGCTAACCTTGGCCCCACCAATTAACGAGAGGGGGGATAGGAACAAGTTGTTGCTTGGCTATTGGCTCTAGAGCTTTATCTCTATCATGAGTTGGTGTTGCATCCCTCACGTGGCTTCGTGTTGTCCTCTACCCTTAGCTAGGGCTCTATCTATCGATTAAGGTAGGTCATCAGCTACCGTAGAACTACTAGTATAAGCCATCCTATGAAAGAGTGAAACAAGTGAGATTTCAAGAAGCCAATAGGACACATATTACACAAAATAGAAACAATGAGAGAATATTCCTAAAAAAGCCCTATATCCTTATGAGAATAAACTACGGACGTCTCTGCACTAATCTACAAAACTCTACTAGGCATTAGTTCTATACAAGTGTGACCATCTAGGGCTCAACTTATCACGATCTAATTTCTCGAGTCATAATGACACATAGGTAAGCTAACCTATAACCCAAAATATCAAGTAATGGATTCTAATGTAGACACTAAATAGACGTAATAAAATATGAATAACAAGAGACACATTGGAAGCACGCCGAAAACATATACAAATAAAGATCCCTCCTAGAACCTAGAAGTCACAAGTATAGAGCTAATAATAATATAGTACAAGTCCTAAAAGTGGATTAAGAAAATATATACACAAAGAGACTTATCTCAACCAACAAAAGATGAGCCCCAAAATACAAAAGGAGATAGGTAATAATAAAAAATACCATGTGCTCACCCTCACCTCTAGAATAGGTTATTGTAGACTTGATGTTAATGAGGATGGTTGGTGCTTGAACCTACATCACGAAAATAGATGTAGATTGTAGTATGAGTACCTAAACAATAGGTACTAATAGGGATCATGGACCAACTAAGTTGAAAAACTAAAAGTTTTAGCAAGACAGAGGTCAAAAACTAAAGTTATTAATAATAGAAGGCACATGAACTTACCAAAAATACACAAAAAATAAGTACAACTAACTAAACCTGACTGTAACCTTATAAACCAGAAGGCACACTCATGCATAAGATAAAGTAAAAATTCAAATGAACCTCTATAAGTCCAGCAGGTACATAGAATATCTAAGCTTTAAATGATGAAGTGTGATAAATCTAAGTATAACAATCATGACCCAAGCTAGGCCCTAGGTAGAACACAACAATTAGGACTCCAAATGACCCCAACAAAGTCTTTTAACATTCATTGCATTCATAAAGTGATAAGTGTAAATGACTAAATAAGGTGAAGTGGAAGATTAAAACCCATGCATAAAGTCTAGTAATAGAAATAGATCTTTAATCAAGGCCAAAATAAATGGGTACATCAGAGCTTTGCCTAACACGCCTATATACCAAGACAAGGGCATAGGACATGCCCCTAGCTCACCCAAACAAACAATGGTAAAATAGTCCAAGCATAACAAGAAAGACATGGTGGGTTCACCCTCAAATAATGAGGACTTAACAATAGTACTTCAAGTCAATGATCCAAGCTAGCCACGAGTAGAATGAGAAGGGGCGTCAAACCCTACATTATAATATAATACGGGAAAAAGAAAGTATGCATTTCTATTTTGAATGTACTAAGTATGTGAGCAATATGCATAATATAAATATGCAATCGTGTAGGACATGAATCATGAGATGCAAGACTAATAATCAATTAAAACATAAGATGGAAATCATAAGCTTAAAGAAGTTGTCAATGCATCATAAAATCACCATATAAGCTTGAAAGTAAGTCATTTTGTGGGATATCAATCTTAACCGATAATAAAATCATGCGAGCTATAATATGAAATTCGATATAATTTCCACATTGAGAAAAAGAGGCTACCTTCCAAGGTAGACTCCATGAGCATATCTTTAACATCATGAGATATATGTGGATCCACTAGCTAGGCGATAAGGCAACTTATGAGTACACATAGTTTGGGACTAGAGGTCGCTATTAGAATTTCCTTTAGAAGAACTTTGAGCTTCCAGATCGAACCCCACCTCAATCACTCTTAGTGCTAAGTCAAATCCCCATAGAATAGTAATCATAAACCAAAGAAAAAAAATCATGAAATGGGAAAGATTTGAATATCAACTCAAAGTCATTTAATCATTATAATCATGAAATAGCTCATTAAAACTTTGTTGATTCAATCAATGTGAGAATAGTCCTTATCATACCTTGAATCCATGAGTAGGTGAGAAACTGTTTTCACTATCACTCATTCATTTTTAAGGAACTTCCATAATCATAAGAGAATACTTTTATAAAACTTAGGGTGAAGCCTTTGTACATTCATGTTCGTGATTCATAATAGTAAAAAGAGGGAAAAATGCTTGGGTTCATGTTAAATCTACTATAAATTATGTAATTAGATGAAATCATGCATAATCATGATGAACAACATCAATTGAAATCATAGTTGAGAGAACCCATAAAGAATTTCATGAATGTTAGATGGCATTGAGAAGGATTTGAATAAAAACCTTGAAATTATGCAATCAACATATATTCATGCACAATTAAATTAATATTCATGAGATAAAACATAATTGAAAAAACCCAATGTAGAATCATGAAACCTTGTCAAAATTGAGAACAAATCAAGTTAAAAAACTTGAGAAAACCTTAGGCTCCATAGATGAAAAAGATCCATGAATGGGTACCCATATACCTTGAGTGAATTTCTTGAAGGAAACTTGAGAATTTATGGAGGAACTAGAAGGACCCTAGCATGATATAGAAGAAGACCTTGGGAGATAAGAAACTTGAGAAAAAATGTGATTTTTGAGAGATCGATTGAGAATGAGGTGAATTATAAGGGCATGGACAGTTATTGGGGGAGTTATAAGTCCAAAACAATGTATATTAGGGGTTAGAAGAGTACAAAATTTCTAAAATATCCTTCATTATAACTAACAAAAATGAACCATGAGGGTTATCTACGGTTCGTAGTCTCTTCTATGGGTCATAGATGACCGACCGTAGAAGCAAGCTTCGAAATTCTAGGTTTCTAATTTATTTTTATAGGTACCTTTTTATTAGTAGTCAAACTTTCTATGGGCCATCTTGATGGTCCATAGAGAAAGTACTAGAACTATACAAATTTTTCCCTCGAACCATGAACCAAGACCATGAGCCATAGACCGTTGCACAACTTGTAAACCGCTTCTAATTTCCTACCCAAACTTTTCAAAATTTCTCTAAGTGTCAGGGTGTTCACCGAACCCCAACTATGGACCATGTAACCTTTTACAACTCATTTTGTTAGATTGTACAAAAATTTCTACAACTTGTTACTTTTTCCAACTCTTAGGCACCTTCTATGACCCTTGTTAATGACTGTAGAATAGATCTCGTAGATTGTGCATCAAACTAATTTTTTCTATAATTTTTTCTTTATTCTATCTTTTCAACTTCTGAGGTATTACAATAATTCCCAAAAAGTATCAATAGAGTTGGGATCTATAAGAGATGGCATAGAGTTTAGACTTCGAATCGCAGCTGAACACCCATAATATAATACACGTGTAATTGGGCTCTATAAGGGACGACATAGAGCTCAGACCTTGAACTGCAGATAAAGCCTCTCAATAATAATATCAATAGAATTGGGCTTTGTAAATCGACTCCATAAAGGAAGGTGGGTCATCAAGATTGAGAAGTATAAAGCTCAAACCTCGAACCACGGAAGAAATCTCCTAATAGCAATATCAATTTAGATATATATAAATTAGAATAAATTTGTTGTCATAAGGTCGTTGTGGATCACCATACATATTCTCTCAAGCTCAGATTGAATCCAATCATAATCATTGAATAGGGGCATATAGGATAAGGGGATTATAGATGAAAGATCATTGGAATTGAGTTACTGCCTAGCTAAGGATCATCTCTATCAGACCCAAGTCTGATAAATCTATCTATAGGGAGCTGAGACGTTTGATATGATCCTGGAGGAAAACTAAGTTCTATCGGCTCCAAAATATACAAGTCTATAGCAACCATTAGTCTAAGCCTAGACTAATAGCCAAATATGCTCCAACCAAAGTATAGAAATTAGATACTACACATGCCATAAGGTAAGGATGATCAACAACAACAATTAAGATACTAGTAGAGCCTGAAGTACCCAAAAAAATCCTAAAACATGGATTCTAATAAATTTAATATGATCATTAGCTACCTACCCTAAATTCATGTAAATCATATATTTTTACATAATCAAGCTCAATCTGAGGAACAAAAGTTATAGCCTACCTAAATGTAGATCGCACACGCTCCAATTCACAATGCTACAACTTTTTCCTTTTGTACGACTTTTGAACACTGTCATGCTATCAAATATAGAATCATAATATTAACATAGTTATTTAGACATAAAAAACACATAATACAGATACTAACCAAAATCAGAGTCTAAAAATGAGAATATTAGACTTGTGCTAGAAAATCCAAAATGGACTATGAAAATGGTCCTAAATAGTTCTCCGAACTTGTGTTCCAAAATGGAGCACAATTCGATAATAGAATAGCCCAAAACCAAACATACAATAAATTCACCTTTAGGCTAAGAAAGGAGCATGCCAACCTGTTTTAGCTCAAATTTATCTCAGTATGACAGTTTCCAACACCCTGAGTGCACTAATTCATGTAGCCATGATAATTCCAAACAACCTAGATTTGATTCACCAAAAATGAAGCTAAATTAAGAGAGAATTAGACTTCTGAAATCTGTTGCCATAGCTGAACTCATCTATCTTTTGAAATAAAAGAGCAAACAACATTACTCTTTGGAATGTGGCAAGGAGGGCTCACAAATATGGAAGGTCAAGGCCACTATAACTCGCGAATGTGGAGCTTGATTCGCAATTGCATTGGCCAAATCCATTGGTCTATGCAATGCGACTCTTGGCCTGCGAATGCGAAGTCCATGGATCTAGACCTCCATGAATACATCACCTAGGGCACAAATGCAGAAGACAAAAAGGGTCTGCACTAGCTGATACATATCAACTGATTTTGGCCAAGAAGAAAATCTTTGATGAGATGCCCGAGATTCGTTCGGACACACATGCATGCAAACAAAATATCCTACCTCATTAAACTTAGCATTATAATTAAAATTTCCAATGGAGATCATTTTAACTAAATGTGGGTCTCACTCCCATATGCCATTTTTTTCCATAATCAATCAAGGGGCTCAAAATTATTCCAGAAGCCTCAACACCGGGATGAAAGATCATGTTAAACCAAACTCGACATTTTGAAGCTGATTAAACTGTCAGAATTTCATTCTAAGACCATTTTACCTAAATTTTGATCGAAGTCCACTTTTTAAGTTTTAAAAGCCTCTAAACACAAAAACCTGTGCAGAATCCAAATGAACGACCAGGTGATTGAACTATCAGTGCAAGAAAGTCATCAAATGACTTGGGATTACTACGGGAACATCCTAAATGACGAAAGAAGAATATCAACACATTAATGACCTGGAGGGTCATTACAATAGACAAATGAAAACACAATCTAAAAAATAATCAAGATATAATTTTTTTCATATTTGGTTTGATCAGTTTTTCTAGTTTGGTTTAATTTTTACGGTTATGTTTTATTTTACCAAATAAAATTAAATGATGAAAATCGGTCTAAATTTTATTGACATATTAGAATTGGAATAAAATTGGAAAACATATAACAAAATTGATGATAATGATGATGATATATTAAGTTGAGTTTTAATCCCTTTTTTCTAGTTTCGGTAGTGGTGAACAAAATTGAAGCAAAAATTGCATCAAATTACAAATCAAATCAAAACAAGAAAAACATTCAACTTATGGTTTGGTTTGACTAGGTTTTATGTTGAAAAGAAATCTGACTATATTTGAGTTGGTTTGATTTTATCTGATAAAAGTCAACTCGAGACCAAGCTAACCCAACATTATATATATAATTTTTAAAATTTATTTTATACATAAAAGTATCTACTTTGATATAATTTATAAATACTTATTCTTTTTCATATATTTTATCTTTTAACATATTATTTCAAGTTTGACTTAGAATTTGAATGGTCCAATAAAAGTTACATATCATAGAAATTAATAATTTAAAGCTCAAATCAATATTAATGCTAACCAAAAAAATCAGTTCGATACTAAGAATGACAATAATGTTGAATATTTGTTATTTAGTTTTACATTGATTTAGACTATTTCAATACATAACCTAATTTTAATTTTTTTTCTTAATGTTTAGTCATGTAACTAATACTTGTTAGACTAGTTTTAGCTTGAGTTAATACTTTTAAATTATGAATATTTTCATTATGAAATATTTATTTGCAATATTTATTTTATGTGATTTTAGTATTATTTTTTGTTGAATATTTTAATGTCATCACTCATGTCATATTATATATTACTTTCTTAAAAAATACCTTAAATAGTTGTATTTTGATAGGAATAAAAAAATATCTAAAACATAAGTTAGTTATATGTTTGTATTTACTTTACCAAATTTTTTTTTAAAAAAAAAACTAGAAGTGGAAAAATTCAAGTTTTATTAATTTGTTTTGATTTATAAATTCAAAAAATTCGATACAAATAATTTAATTTGATATTCAACCAATCTAGTCCATGTACACCCCTAAGTCTCAATTATTCTAAAAAGAGAAAAGTACACAAAATATACCTAATTTGAAATTATTTATCCTTAATAGACTCAATTCAAACTATTTACCTTTAATGGATCCATGACCCAAACTATTTACCTTCTTACCCCACTTAACCCTTTTAATTTCGCTTTGACATCATGCTGACATCAGCATAAATACTATGTAATATACTCCTGCGGTATATATATACCCTACTGGTATCATGTAGAATGAGCTCAATAATCTGTGATACTCTGCCGATATATTGATACCCAATTGGTATCATATAGGATTATATTTTTTTAAGAAATAAATAAGAAACAAATAAAAAAATTATTAAACTCTAAATTAGTAGAAAATATATTCGTTGTGATACTTCGGCAGTATATTTATACCATATCGGTATCGTATAAGACTAGAAAATTATTTAAGTTATAAAATTATTTATTAAACTCTAAATTAGTAGGAAATATATTCTTGTGATACTCTATCGGTATATTGATATTCTATCGGTATCATATAACTTTGAACTCTTTTATTAATAAATAAAATAATTAAGAGAACATTATTAAAGTTACAAACTTATTTATTAAAATCTAAATTAGTAGAAAATATATTCTTTGTGATACTCTATCGGTATATTGATACCATATTGGTATCATATAGAACTAAACTTAATCCTTTGTGATACCCTGTCGGTATATGTATACCCTATTGGTATATCATATAAGGTGGGTGTTGATATCAGCGTGCAAATTTTAATATTAGGGGGGTGAATTTTGTAAATGGACATATAAATGTAAATAGTTTGTTTTAAAGGAGCATAAACTTAGTTTTCCCTTCAAAAAGTTTGTTGACAAATCTAAAGGTAACAAGTTTGGAACAACAACAATCTTTGAGGTACTAAATTAGCCTAGAGTCTTTCAATATATAAATCAAGATTTTAAAACACTGTTATAGCTAATTTAAAAATTAAAAATACAATCAATCGTAAATCATACTAAGTCGTTAGGACACTAATTTCTAAGTTTTTACTTGTGAATTTAGAAATTCATTGTGAAATATATATTTTCAATGCAGGTCATCTCTAGGTCTTGATTATGACAAAACCACATATGGAGCTTTTTTGGATGTTGATCCTGTTAAGCAAAAAATTTCATTGAGGACTTTGGTAAGTTTCCTACAAAAATACAATTCTTCCAAGTTTTGAATACTGTCACACATGTAGTGTACTAGTAATACAGACATTAGGTCATGTAGTTCTTTTATGAGTTAAGCGTTAAAAACATATTTAAATTTATTTTTTTTGTGTATTTCATATTTCAACTATGGGAAGTATTAATTTCATATCTAAACTATCACATATTAGTTTGAACATGTGTAATGCACTCTCTCTTTTATTTGAAATTTTTTTCCATATGACATTCCATATGGATAAACATCTTTTTTATTTAAAAAATAAAAATCTTGTCACATGACACTACACAAGGACAAAACATTCCACCTTGATAAAAATTAAAATAAACTATTAGTATTAGTTAAAAATTAAAAATTAAAATATCACTATCTAAGAAAAAAACTAAAAATAAAATATAATTTTTTTCATACCCCACTCCACTACCTCCTGCTCCCCCTCCCCCCCTCCCAATTTTATTTTATTATTTTTAATTTTTCTAAAGTTATTTTATAATTGTTTTTGAAAAAACGTTATTTCAACTCATTCGCCCCCAACCCCCAACCCCTGCCCCACACCACTAACTCTTTTTAAAAAAATAATAATAATAAATTAGTTATTATTTTTATTTTTATATAAAAAAAAACCAACTCTTCACCTTTTTTTTTAATTTTTTTTATATATGTATATGTATTTTTAGTTTTTTTTAATTTTATATTAGCATACCGATTATAACTGAAATAAAATTATTTTAAAAAGAAAATTGTAGCAAGTAGAAAGTTTCTTAAAAATATATGCAAATATTTAATACATTACAAGAAAATTAAAAAAAATGAGAGCAGAGAGTTAGGTGGGGCGGTATAGATTTTCCTTTTTTAAAAAATAACATAATATTAAAAAAAATGGAAGGGAGGTGGGTTGTGGGGATGGGGAGACCAAGTAAGAATTCTTCTTAAGAAGATTTATAAAAAGAATTAAAAAATTAGGGGGGGAGGGAGGGGTGGGTGGATGGAGGATATGTTGGTAGGAGGTGATGGAGTGGGTAAGAAAAATATTTTAATTTTTATTATTTTGATTTTCTTTTTGGATAGTGAGACTTTATTCTTTATTCTTTAATTTTTAACTAATACTAATAATTTATTTAATTTTTGTGAAGGTGGAATATTTTGTCCATATGAATTGTTATGTGATAATTATTTTAATAAAAGAGAGGGTGTAATACACACATTATCAAGAGAATGTAATAAAAGAGATGTGTGTTTATCAAACTAATGAGTTATAATTTAGATATGAAATTCACATTTGTAATAGTCTAAGTATGAAATATTCAAAGTCCAAATCACTATATGAGCATGCTACTTTTTGTTCCCGTTTGAGAAATCTTTGTTGGATATTGTTGTGGAGAATTGGTTGCTCACAACCATAAATTATTATTAAACAATAAAAGTCGATTTCAATATCATAAATTTTTGTTTTACTCACACTCTACCAACTTTCTTTGTTACTTCATTATTACAAAAAAAGGGTCTTGACCACTCACTCGTTTCTTTCTTTCTTGTTCTCACTTCCTCCTTCTGCACCTCACTTGCTCTCACTTCTTACTTGAGAAAACCTATGATTCAAATGACCTTCTCCATCTATAAGTGATTATGAAAAGGTTTAGTGCAAGTAAAATTCTAGAATTATACCTCTTGCTAATTTCAAGACTTCCATTATAAAATTCTCATTTTAGAAAATTTGTTTTTAAATTCTCTATAACTCTCTGAATATTTTAATTCTTTACTGAAATATCTTGAATTTTGATTAAGTTGCTGATAACTTTTAACATTTCCTCTCAACACTAACTTTATTTTGTTTTTTGCATCCATTTTGAGTGATTCATGAAATTTTGGAATCATGATTTAATGTACAAAATCTTTGATGAATCTCCTTCTCTACAGATATTATCAAAAGTAGCATAAATTGCACATGAGATCCGAAAGATTGTAATTCCACTATTTTAATTTATTTATCTAATTTTGATTTGGCATGAAATTTAAAAATTCAAAAAAAATTTGAATCTTGTGAGCTTAGACTAAAGATATATAGAATGAAACAATATGCTTTTTGATCTAATTACCTAAAATATATCATGTGAAAATTTAGAATTAAAAAGTTATAAAAAAAGATAAATATTTTTTAACCGAACTAAAAAAAAGTTAAAATAGACAAATTATATGGTGGGAGTATTACCTCCTCTATGAGTAATGAGGTGTTAGTTTTGGTCACATTTTTTTAAGCAATGCCGCTGGGCAAGGTGCGCCTAGGGCGAGTTTTATTAATAAAGTAAAGAAGAACCTCATAAAAAAAAGTACAAGCAAGAAGGGTTAGGGCTTACTTTACTAATCCTAACCAGGTAACGAACGTCTACCTATTAATAAGTATGAAGAAAAAATGAGCTAGAGAAAATTAGATACTCTATGATCATCATAGAGTTTATAATACACTGTGTGATGATAGTACAAATAAGGATGCTTATATAATGCAAAATATAAAATCTAAGAATAAAGTTGAATTAGCAATCCTAAACTTTATTTTATATATGTAGGAATTAAAAAAGATAGTTTGCCCATGTAAAGTAGCCTAATATATTTCCCTCTTATCTTTTTCATCAAATATGTCCAACAAAACTTGATAGTTCATCATTTCTTTTAAGATTTATTGAATCTTGTTATTTTTAAAACTGTCATATAATTTTGCTTTGTCAGTCGCATTGATAAGTGCCTTGGAATAAATTCCTCAATCATCTTACTAGACAATTATGTTGCCTTTCATATGCCTTCTGTTTACTTTTGTTGCTTCCACTTCTTTGTTGCCTTGGTGAGAGATCCCATCCTTAGCTACCATATCAAATAACATGTCAAGCATAACATTATCGTCAAACATGTCACCATCCATTTCTCCACACTGCTGCTCCTTATTAGCCTAGCCTGGATGTTCAGTCGTCGCCAAACTAACATGTTTCTAAGGGAATTAAAACACCAGTAGGAGGTAGTAGCTATATCCGTCTCCAAATTAATCACAGGAATAACTTAATCACTAGCAACACCATTCTTTGCACCCAAAATCAAAGTTTCCGAGGTCATAACTAATGTGCAATTTAGTGTAACTGTACTATCATCTCGAACGCAAGTATCAACTACTCGATCTCCATTACTTTTAATGGCTTCCACCACTACTATTTTATTATTATTTGCATCTGCAGCTTGAGTATTACCATTTAGTTTTTCTCACATGATTTAGACTTAACTGCTTTTTTTTTTCCTCCTTAACAGATAGATCATTCCATAGTAGAAAGCTTTGGTGGAGGTGGAAAAACTTGCATTACAGCCAGAGTTTACCCTACTTTGGCCATCCACGACAAAGCCCACATATTTGTTTTCAACAATGGATCACAACCTGTTGAAATTTCTAATTTGAGTGCTTGGAGTTTAAAGCAAGCTAAGATCAACTGAAGAAGATGGGATGACTAATTTCTTATTCCCTCTCAGTTACAAACTTTGATTTAATATAATCATGTACCAAATCAAATAAGGAATAAAATATTTTCCTCAAAAATAATTATTTTCTAGCAATTTTACCGCAAAAGAAAACTACAAGTGTGGCAAAAAGAATTCTGAACCAACTTTCAATACTTCACAATCTATTTCGTGAACATGTATAAAAAAAATGCACTATTAAGAATTAGTTGCAAATAATGAACGGGAAGCTTCATTTTATATAATCTGTGGTAAAAATATTGAGAAATAACATCATTTTGAACCAAATTTGAAGGTTTCAACCATACACTACACACACAAAATAAAAGTATTAGAGTAATATTGTGTAGACATTCACTTATATATGATAATCATGTTTCAGTCGGAATTTATCATATATTTTAGATATCAAACTAGAAAACTGAAGATAGTTACAATTGTATAATATTCTATATATGGAAATAAATTAAAATGTAGAAGATGTTAGAGAATATTATCACTGATGCATGTATATATCATCCGCCTAACTTGCTAAGGCATTTCGACAATATTTGACTTTAGTAATAACATATCTAACTAATCTTGAGATTGGGTCATAGGCAACTCTGTAGGAAAATTAATGGAGCAAGAACAACAGGTTGTGTATCTTTTTGATTCACAACAGTTATTGTTGCTACCAAATGAATTTGCTCCAGATCTTCTTCCGATTTTACTAGAAAATCTGGATTGATATCCACAAACTAAATGCACTTTTTGCATATGTTGATGAATCTAAGAAGTTAGGATCATTGTCCTTTCTCTGGTTTTTCACTTTTTGTCTCTTCTGTTTTTCTTTCTGTCATCTAACTTTTTCACATAACTTGGAAAAGCTTTCCCCCAGTCACAGAAGACTTCATATCCCTTTAAAGTAGGAGAGTGGTTGTGTAGTTAGATAACAATTTTCTCTCCTTTTCCAAAAGAACTTGAATAGTTATAATTTAACTGTTCTAGCTACCTTATAATTAAAAATCAGATTTATCCTTTATACATGAGTCGGGTAAGATTGGATCAGTTCAGTTCACATGGGATACTCATGATCCATAAAAAAACTTACATCTCCCACTTCACTCATGGTGGACAAGACCCGAGCCAACAACATCAACTAAACACACAATTCATACGATAAATAGTTCGTATGAGATATGAGCATCAAGACTTGTCTTCAAGGTCTTATAAGCCATATATAAGAATTCAATTACGTACGAAAAGAATTGACTATTAATGTGAGGATACCAATACTCACAATACCCAGACTTTACTACTTCAGTAGTTACTCATCCGATCTCTCATCCTCTTTAAAAGGTGAACTCGAGTGCAAATTCAACTTCATATACACAATTACACTCAACATCTAAAGGGTCATGGGGTACTGTCAGGGGCTCAAAGTGACCCTAAAATGACAAGGCTTCAATTAGAAAATGATAGAAAAATAGAACTACCCTTCATTAAAGTGCTAGACTAAACCACAAAACCTCATTTATGGATCATGGTCTATTTTATGAGCCATAAATGGACCTTCATAGATGGCTAGAGGGTTTTAAGGCTAGGTCTATGACTTCTATAGGTCATAAACCCATTTATAGGTCGTAGATAGGTCTTGTCGTGTTGAAGTTGGTCGAACTTGAATGTAACAACCCAAACTTTGAGAAACTTATCTATGCTTAACTCACTGGTTTCCAACTTGTCTTAAGTGATTTACGAATGTTTGGGTCTCACTTGTCAAGTCTTGATCAAAGGAACTCATTTGGATAAGTCTTGCATAAAGATTTGTGGAAACACTGACTTCAAATGGCCATATCTCTTGGTACGGAATGAACTGGGTGGGTCAGACCTATCAAATTGAAGCTCTTTGAGTTAGATTTCCATGTCACTTGGTTTCACTTGATTTGAAGTTCGGATGAAGAGGTTATGACCTTTCTAGTAAGACTGTCTGTGCAAGGATTTGTTTCTTGAAAATTTGACTAAGGCATGACACTATGGGACCCCATACGGACCATGAGCCACCAAACAACTTATGTAGGTGTCTTGTGGTCCTTAATAAGAGTCGTAACGAAGTGTTTCATAAAAGTCTTGATCCAAGGATTGGTTCTAAGTATGAAATTACCATTTCAAAAACTTGCATCATGTTGATGAGAGGCCAAACGGCCCGTGGAGCCTTGGATGGCTCGTGTGGATGTTGCTTGTGCATGCCTTGCCAGGTTCATGACCAAGGAAATCCACATGGACCACTGGATGGTCTGTGAGCCATCACACGACACGTGAAGGTGTCCATCAAAGCGTCGGGATGAAAATTTTATAAGTATAGAACTACCATCTCGGAACTTTGTCAGTAAAATATTTTCTAAGTGTTACTTGACGGACAGGTACACGACCCATGTGCCATCACACGGTCTGTGTGGTGGGTCTTGGGACGACCCCTGATAATATTTTTCTATCTATTTCATTAATGGTTTTCTTATAATTCTAATTATTTCCTAAGGTCGTTTTGGATATCCTATTCTCTCCTAAGCCCCTAACTTGAACTATATTCATCCACCCTCATTCAAATTTCTTTCAAACACTTTGTATTATATTCAAAAACTCTTAAGAACTCCTTCAAGGCTCTTGTGAAGACTTGACTTGAGAATCAAGGGAAGAATCTCCTTCTTCACCAAATCTTTCTTGTTTTTTCTTGGCTAACAAGGGTATGTGGGAATTGATTCATGACTCCTTTCAACCATGAAGACCCCAAATATTCTTTACTCTTTAAATTATGAAATTTATGCTTACTTTAATTATTGGTGTTTTGGATTATTATTTATTTAGTTAAATTGAGTTGTGAGCTATGTTTAATTGATGTTTTAAAGTGAATTAAGCTCCAACATATTGAATTGCATGAACATTATGAAGATTTGAATATGCATTGTCCCTTGAAAGCTTGATTTAAGCATGGGTAATCTAAATTGTGATTTGAATGTGAATTTACTCATGTATTTTACTTGAATTTCATATTATATTGTTAATTTAAGTTTGAATCTTTATTGCCCATGCATTCCTCTCATAACTCATGGCATATACATACTTGAAATATTATTTTGATGAAACTCTTGATATGAGCTAAGTCCCACCTTGACTTGATTTGACTTGATCTTGAATGACATGGGGTATGACTAGAATGTGATCACATCTTGTCTTGAGTTGGCTCTTTGAGTAACCATAGGTGTTTACACCATCTTGTATTTGTCTTAAATGAGCTACTCCTATGCATTGATCCTTGAACTTATGACTTGAACTCTTGTTTGACTTTTTAGCCTAAATATGAAAAGACTTGAATTATGATTTGGCTTTTGAGCCTAACTTTGCATTGTATTGATTTGGAAGACAAACTTTTATTTGAAAGCTTGTATACGTATATGTATTCCCGTGGGTTGTGACTTAGCATCGAGTGGATTGGATATCGGGGAAAACTATCTCCAAAAGTTCCTACTCCTTTCCCATAACCATGTGCCAACATGGGATTCTCCTTTCTTGGGATTAACTTGTATTTCCCCTTTTTGGGTTGACTTGGGATCTACCTGGAAAGTAGTCCAATTCCAAGTAGTAGCTCTCTTGGTCTATCTTATGTCGGTTGAGGTCATATCCCCGCTTGGCTATGGTACTATCACTTTCATGTATCATGGATTTCATGGCATATTGATATTAAGATCTTTCTTGTATGTTTCTTCCTATGTATATGTGCCCTTGTCACATTGCAATAAAAGGTGAATATTACTACGTACATATGCATTGCATGCCCGCATACTTAGTGCATTATATGTACTAACACATACTCTTTTTTCTACATGATCTAACCATGTAGGGATCGGAGATGATATCTATTCACCTTTGGATGGTTAGCTTGGTGATCTTGGATTGTTCCTAGTGGTGAGCCCTTTATTCCAAGGACAAGAACCACTATCCTCTACTTTATGTTACGTTATTTTTTTTCTATCTTATGACTTGAGGGTGAGCTCGGAACATGTCATGCCCCCGCCTTATCTTATGTAGAGGCATTATTGGACATATCAGATTCTATTATATGCTCATATTGCATGCTTGTTTGAGATGTCATGGCTATGCATTATGCTTTGACTATGATTATGTTATGCTTGTAATGATTATAGAAGTCCTAAGCCTCATCTTATACCCATAGCGTGAGTCATACTTACACCGCCCCTTAGTTCTTATGTGCTGTATAATAT
This sequence comes from Solanum aculeatissimum, assembly GCA_038996855.1. NCBI lineage: Eukaryota > Viridiplantae > Streptophyta > Magnoliopsida > Solanales > Solanaceae > Solanum > Solanum aculeatissimum. Next base: position 1,434 of record JBCEWC010004131.1, on the reverse strand, counting down.
GTGAATCCATGCCACTCCCTATCCCTAGGACATCCTTATAGCTTGAGTCTAATGTCCCGTATCCCTTACAATTATGTGCTTTACATGGTATTTACGCGCTTCTGAACCAATAATGTGCAAATGTATACTTTGAAGCTAGTTTAGGGACCCTCGAGTTTCCATTCACCATGTCACTCCTAGGCCCTAGGCTTGAGTTGTGACAAAGATGGTATCAAAGTAGTAGGTTTGTAAATAGTACTCGGAGTCTAACATGTCACATCCAATAGTGTCTTATTCATGGGTGTGTTGTGCACCATACCTATGAGTGAGGGGCTATGGAGATGCTTTAGGAATTATCACACTTTATTGCCCCTTATGTCGTGCTATGAATCATTTTGTAAGATTTACTTATTTGATGGTATTCTTGTTACTCTTTCAGAAGATGCCTCCATGAAGAGCCCCTTTCCCTAGGCAGACCCAGGTTAATGAGGACCAGGCCCTCCAAGGGCCTATGGGGGAGCAAGTGACCCATGCGGAATTTTGAAATGTTATTGCTATGTTGGCTCAAGTGGTGACCAACCAAGCCCGACTGGTTAATCCTCCTTTGAGTTTCACTCCAGCCTCTAGGGTGAGAGATTTCACTTGGATTAACCCTCCAGAGTTCTTTGGTTCAAAAGCTGATGAGGATGCCCAAGACTTTATTGGTGAGCTCTCTAAGGTATTGACTGTTATGGGTGTGAGCTCTGAGGAGAAAGTTGAACTATCTGTCTATCAATTGAAGGATGTGGCTTAGGTGTGGTATACTCAGTGGTTGGTTTAGAGGGTTGCTGATATTAAGGTTGATTGGGATGAGTTCAAATTTGCTTCTCTGGACCGATTCTTTCCTCTTGAGCTAAGGGTGTCCAAAATGATAGAATTTATCAATCTTAAGCAAGGTGGCATGACTGTAAGGGACTATTCCCTCAAGTTCACCAAGATCTCAAAGTATGCTCCTATGTTGGTGGCTGACTCCCATGTAAGGATGCACAAGTTCATTTATGGGATTTTTGATTTAGTGGTGAAAGAGTGTCGTACACCATTCTTATTTGAGATATGGATATTTCTAGCCTTCTGAATTATGGTGAAAAGATTGAGGGAGAAAAGCTCAAGAAAAGGATAATGAATGACTCTAAGAGAGCCCATTATGATGGTAGGTTCTCCAACTCTAGGAGTAGTGGTGGAAATGTTTGGTTCCATCAGGGCCAAGGATCTAATGCAAGGGTTGCCAATGCTAGAGTGCCTCCTCCTAAGTGAAACGACCCAAAAAGTTCCTAAAAATGTGCTTCGGAAGTTACCGGAAACTTGTTTTAGCTATATCTAAAAATCTGTTTCATTTTTCGAAAATTTGACTTCATATTCTTGTTTAGGGGGTCAAATGGAGTGGGAAATGGGTCTCACCCGAATTTTAGAACGACC
>JBCEWC010004130.1:0-28147 GCA_038996855.1 Solanum aculeatissimum | reverse complement strand
TATGTCAGTGAGTAAAGGTAAGTCGTCGCCCCCTCTGCGACTTACCCTTTAATTTTTTTTTTCTCCGTTAACGGAGCCGTCAGACCAAAAGGACAAGGCGCCTGACACCCTGCGCCTTTGCCCTTTTGGTTTAAAAAAAAATTTGTCCCCTTTTGGTTAAAATCAAAAAAATTGTTGCCCTTTTGGTTCCGGACTCTAAGATATACTCCTTCTGTCTATCTTTACTTGGTCCCTATACTATTTTAGGATATCCAACAATACTTGTCCAGTTTATGAAATCAAGAGATAACTTTACAATTAGTTTCAAATTTACCCTTGTCATTAATTATAGTTTTTTCCCTATTACATTTTTCAATGCATTGTATTAATTATATTCAAAGGGTGATTTGATAAAACTACCCCTATCATTTACTACTTCTTAATCCCTGTGCCAAGTCAAAAGGGGCCAAGTAAAGTTGGACGGAGGGAGTATATGATATGATTTAATTGAATATGAAATTTTAAAAGTATAAAAAGAAAATTTAATATTTTAAAATTATCTTTAAAAAAGTACACTTTGAATACTTTGATCAAATAAATGAAATATAATATGGATAAAATATTGATAGTATTATTAAATATTTGTCAAATAAGATTTGAGAGGAAATAATTCGTATGATTAATTTTTAAAGTACTTATTAATATTTAGTTATCATAATAATTTTTTGTCTCAATTTATATGGTACGATTAAAATTTTGAGATTTGAATTTATATAGTTTGATCATGATTTCAGGACAGAGAAGTTTCATAATTTTTAAAATGAAATTTATGTAAAAATATAATAATTAATAATTTTAAATATTTAAAAAGCATATAAAAAATTTGTTAAAATAAATCGATTGTAGGACCATATTTTTTTGTTTTTTCAGAACTCAAGGAAGAAAAACATATGTATCATTCATCAACCTTTAAAAAGAATTGCATAATGACTTTTCACAACAATGTTTTCTTCGATCATTCCTCGTTGTGGGAAGCTCATAAGAAAAATAATTCTATTTTATCTAATGTATTTACATAACTAGGAAGTGGCGCTCATGCCAGGATGGGCCCAATAATAATAATTGATTTATCTATTTATTTTGAGACGGAATATAGAAAATGAATATAAATTTTTGAACTATCATAGTTTTTCTCTAGCTCCTCTAAAAGAATTGATGACAATTTGATAACTTTTCTGGATATTTTGTTCAAAGAGGAGCAAAGATGGATCCAACTGCTCAAAAATCAAGAACTTTATCATACAGCTAATGAAAAATAGATACAAATAAAAATGAACTTAGGCTATCTGGTGCATCTTCTGTTTAGTCTGCATTATCTCTTCAATATTTTTTTTCAAATATTTTAACTCGTTATGATTTCTAATACTTTCTTTATGTAAATTTATGTGTCACTTTTTGTTTCTCAAGTATCAATTTAACTAATCTTTGAAACTCAATTAAATTAGATCATCTCAATAGAGGTTTGTAGGCTTAGCAGTTAATTATTGGTAGAAACTAACAAAAGGATGAATCTTGTTATTTTTTGAATAATTGAGGGATGTTTATTATTCAGTATAATAATATAAGGATGTAGTTTAAATTTGGGACATAGTTGAAAAGTATTTTTGGCCACAAAAATAACGAAAGGATGAATTTTGCTATTTTTGAAATAATTGAGGGATGTTTGTTGTTCAATATAATAATATAAGGATGTAGTTTAAGTTTGGAGTATAGTTGAAGGTTGTTTTTGGCCTTAAACTGTTGATGAGCTTAAACATAGGATTTTTTTTTAATGTTTCTAACGGACTATAATATAATTTAATTAATTTGACAATTACTTTTAAGATAATATACTTTAATAGAGATACTCAATTAAATAAAAAGACTTAATTCCTTTTCAGTTTTATAGAATGCTGTTAACAATTTTTGTAATAATTGCTTTGGTAGAAAGAATTTTTTCCAATAAATTAATAAATAAATGAAAATAAATCTTATTTAAGTCCAATAATGCGTCTCGAAAACATTAAATGGATTCATTATATTATTAATTAAAAAAATTATTCAAAAATTTGATTATAAATAAAGTTAATAAGAACTTGTATTTTAATTTGATCTTAGGCCACAAATATATTTATCATGGTCCTAGCAATTCAATTCAAAAAAAATATGAAGTAAGAAGGAATATAACACTGCATAAATACCATTGACACACATAAAACTAACAACATTATTATTATCATCTAGCATCACAAATCACAATCGATATAATTTGTAAGATTTTCATTTTGACAATGCTAAAATGAGTATTCCTTCAAACAATAACTTGCAAAGCGCATATATAATTAATGGTTCAAATTCAAGGACTATTGAGCATAGTAATACCTAATATACCTAATATTAGACATCATATGTAGATTCAAAGAAAGTAGTTAGGACAATCTAGTGCATGAGGCATTCATCCTAAATTATGGTCCATGAAAGCATCCAAAACCCAAAAGATTATGTTGTGGACAGTCAACCTTTAGGCAAGTATCAATTCTTCTTTATTAAACGAATAATAAAAAATAGGTGATAAGAAATTTATGATAGTGCAAGATTTAGCTAAACAAATCCTATCATGACAATAAACCAAGACAATAGTTACGACAAGTTAAGAAAATAAAGGAGACACAATTTAATGTTGAAGAATGAAAAAAGTCTCACATTGATGGTCAGTGAGATGAGTGAACTCTTTATAAGGCTTAAACAATTCGTTTTCCTTTGAGCTAACTTTTGGGATGCAAGTTAAGTCCAATATCTAATTTTACATTTAACACAATTTAATCAATTTGATCTACATTTACAGTAAAAAAAAAAGAGTACAATGCATAAAAATGATTATAAAATTAGTATTGGTGAGAGATCACTTCAAAGAAGTATTGTGTCAAGTGAAAAATATCACATGAAATGAAATGATGAAAATATTGAGTAAATAAATTAAAATGAAAAAAATAAGTGTGAAAAATAAGAATAAATAGTCATAAAATTAAAAATTAATAAAAAAATAAAATTTATATCTTTATTTAATTGTCAAATTTGCAACAAGTTCCCGACCAAACGGCCCTAAATGTGCTCTTGCCCTTATCACACGACAACTTCAATGTATGCCGTCTGTTAACAATGCTCCTTCACATCCGTTGTCGTTATCCTAGTTGCCATAGCTCTTAGCAGATCAGGGATCTTAAATACTTTTCCCGTCTTATTTTATGTGTTGTTTTTTAATTTAAATTTATTTTAAAAAAATATTACCCAATTAATAGAAATATTTTAATTTTCCTCTTACGTATAAAATTATTTATAATCATATAAATATCTAATTTTATATCATAAATTTTAACTTTTTTATCATACTAAGAGTTTGTTTGGCTTAGCTGAAAAAAAATAACTTTTAAAGTACTTTTTAAAGTGCTGAAATTTATTTGAAAAATAAATAATTATGTGTTTGGATAAAGTGATGTAGCTGAAAAAAAATTGCTGATGTGTTTGGCACATAAGTGTTGTTAAAGCACTTTTTTAATTAAAAATATCTAAAATACCCTTCAAACTGTTAACATTATAAAAAATGATTACTTTAAGATTTTTCTATCTAAAAAATAAAATAAATTAATATTTTAATTCAATATTAATATAGACTTATTATTTATGTAAATTTTATATACACAATTTATTTTTAATTTTAAAATATATAATTTGGATAGATCATATGAAAATTTAAAATGTCTTTTAATTTTATTTATGAGTAATAGTTATTGTCTATCATATTAATATTTTTCTGCTATGATAAATTATTTATAAAAAGAATGGTGAAAGAATATATATATATATATATATTTGCGTTGAAAGAGAGTAACGATGGATAATAAAAATGTGGTAATGGAGGATAATATAAAAAATATTTAGGGTAATAAAATAATTTTGTTGGTCAAAGTAGAATATTTATAAGTTGTAAAATAAAAAAATGGAGAAAGAGAACTTTTAACTTATTTTAAGTAATTTATAATTTTTTTAAACTAATTTAAAATTTATCAAATACTTTTATAAGTTAAAAAAAAATTAAAAACTGATTTGACCAGCTTTTAAGCCAAGCAAAATATGTTGTAAAATAAAAGGAGAAAGTAATCAGAATATGCGGTACTACAAAAAGGCATTAGTTTATCAGAATTTGGGACCCACTCTTCAAATACACATCTCGTTTACATCGATCTAATAGTATTGGTACACCTAACAAACTATTTTTGGAGTTTCTTTTTTTTTTTCTTTCTAAAATTCGAAACTAAACCAAAAAATAAACTCTTTAAAATTTTATTTGAAGCCTAACTAAAAAATAATCATTTCAAATTATTTCTAAAGTCCATTCAAATTATACGTCAATTAGTTAAAATATTGTAGTAAAAAATTCTGCTTCATTTATGCAAAATTCATAGTGTATTATTTTTTAAAAGATAGTTTAAAATTCCTCGGTTTTAATATTTTAGTTGTTCAAGTTGGCATGGGTCCTAATGGAGCTACAACATTGAATTAGATTATCTATTTTTTTAATTATGAAATTAAAGTTATAAAAAATAAACTTTAAAAACATACATTTACCAAGATTGTTAGTAAATTTTTTAATCATTAAGTGTTAAATGAACGAGTATGACCAAAATTGGACCAGTCTACGAATGCTGAGGGACAGTGTGAAGCAAACGTGCGGTGCGTGAAAGGAGATGTGGGGACGAGTCCCAGTTAAGTAGGGCAGAAAACAGGAAATGAATTCTCGTCACAACTGTCTCTATTTCCTCTGAGCCGCTCTCTCACTTCTCGTTTTTTCCCTCATTCACTACACAACACACAAATACTTCCGCCATTTTCTTCTTTCTTCTTGTTTCTCCATACCTATAAACTCTACCTTGCTTTTGTTGCTGCTTCTTTTTTATTCAATGGCGACACTGAATCTGCCTACGGGAGGAGTACACGCCGCAGCGGCTAAATCGGCCACGTCGCTGGATCGGCTATCCTCGGCGAAGAACATCGGTGATTTGTTCTTCGCCGATTCTCGGTTCCATCGGAAACGAGTGAACGGTTTGAATCAAATCGTGGCTGTTAAATCACCTGACCATATTCGTGGCGGTAATAACAATGTTCATGCCAATTATGATGATGATTATAATTTCAACCTACCTGTTGCGTCACATGTAAGTCCATCCAGCTTCTTTTAGCAAACACACTTTTTTTTCGCTTTCAAGGTGTTAATATAGTTTTCAAATATAGTATAAATTTTTATACAAGTTTGAATCTCGAAATTTCAACTGTGCCATAGATACCTGTTAATCTTCTGTTTCTGTAGCTCCTTATTGAAGATTGATTAATGACCTGTGGTTTTTACGTTGAGATTTGTTAGAGTTTGAGTTTTGCACATAGATAGTGCAATTAAAACATGCATGAAGCGCTTCCCGGCAAGATCAATTAAAAAATTTGATGCTCATTTAAGTATACTCTGTTAGCCTATTTGTTGCACTTGACTTTCATTCATCTATCATTGGTCCTATGTTTGTGATTTATCTTGTAGCAGTCAAGTGCAGTGGTGTCATAAATTTGTCTTATGTACTGTGTACATGTGAGCGTTGCTGTGTGGGGCTACTGATTTTAATTTTTTTGAGTTATGTTCCTCATAGTAGTATTTTCAAAAGCAGGGTTACTGAGAAGATTCCATATGAATTTTTGATACTGAATTTTTCGGAGGAATTGCAAACCATGTTGCCTCATGGTCTATATTTTTTAGATATCCCAGAGAAGGGCAAAAAGAGGAGCATATGAGAACGAGATCAAAGAAATTCAAACTGTCTCCTTCTAGTAAAGAGTTTAGTGCATCTGATGCTTTGCATATGCCTATTCAAAAGTTTTCACATTTAATAGATTGTTTCTACCTTGAGCAAATGGAAACTTATATTGATGTACTGTTTTTCACTATCAAGATTCTCCCTTTTCAATATTTGTTTTCTGTAACACCGCAGTCTTTGAACATTCTAATGAGTTCTTTTTCTTAAAAACAATTTATGGTAATTTTTTTCCTTGTGTGGTTCAGTCCAGTACTTACAGACTGGGACAAGAAAGTGTGTATCTGAACTCTCCAAGGAAAACCAAGATAGTTTGCACAATTGGTCCCTCTACAAGCTCAAAGGAGATGATCTGGAAATTGGCAGAAGCTGGAATGAACGTGGCCCGTCTGAATATGTCACACGGAGACCATGCATCACATCAGAAAACTATTGACCTTGTTAAAGAATACAATGCTCAGTTTGAGAACAAGGTTATAGCAATAATGTTGGACACTAAGGTAATGCTTATTATAACAATACTTTGGCTTTGTCTACGTCTAACCAACATCTTTGCCTTTCGACTTTGATCCGCCTATGAACCTTGGTTCACGCTATACATATCTTACTCTTTCAAGCTCTCAACATTCTGTCCGAATTGCTTGCTTCCGTTCCTTCTCGACCATTCGATTTTGCCTCGACTCCATAGGGCTGCAAAAACAGTGACTGGGTTAGTTTGGGTCTTTAAAGCTGACCGAAACACGTTATACCTAACGAACTAGAGTAGATGTGGGACTCTTGCTAGTATTGACCTCCTGGACTAGTACCGATGGTACTAGATCTATAGCTCCAATTGTTAGTGTCTGTTTAATATATGATTGCATAGTTCCAAGTAACCAAGGTGTGACCTTGTGGTCAATAAAGTGGGTGTGAGCCTTGAAAACCAGGGTTTAAATCTCAACAGTCCTAAAAACCTAGGTGATTTTTCTCATCTGCCCAAGCTTTGTCAGGCAGAGTTGCCCAACACCTGATACCTATGTTGGGGGGAAATAGCAGGCACCCGGAAGAACAATCGAGGTGCTCACAAGTTAGCCCGGATATCAATGTTATAATGGGAAAAACAGAATCAGTAATAGCATAGGTCTTATTTTTTTCTCGATTGAAGTGGGTTATTCTAGTGCAGCAATTTTTTCGGTATTCAGTTGTCCTGCCTTTTACTACTTTTTGGAGTGTCAATAATATATCATACGAAAATACATGTAGCTTCAGTGGCTTTTGAACCCATTGAGATGACCAAAGAATTTCATCATCTTGATTTTGCTAACAACATGAGAAAGATTGAGTGGTAGTGGTGATACAATAGTAATCAAGGTGAAGGGAAAAAACAATATATCAAACAAAGACTTGTATTCCAGCCTAGGATGACTAGATGGTAAAAACTGCTTTTCAGGTGATCTGTTTGGTATGTCAAGGATTGATGGACATGGTGACTGATTTCCTTAATATTCTTTTTCGTGTTCTACCGAAGAGAACGTAGTGAACACACTGAAAATCCTGTCCATTTCCTGTTCTTGTAGCTACCACTTATCACTAGCATCACCAACAAATAGACTGGTAACTTTTGGGAATGTGTAACTTAAAAGCTGGTGTTCTGTTCATCTGGTTTTGGATTCACAAGTTTGCACATGGGTGAGGCAATTTGATTTCGTTTTTTTCAACTGATATGAAAGTCGTGTTGGAACTGAGCTATCAAACAAAAGGAAATGAAAATTGAGATCCATATTCTGTTGCTTGGTATTGTCATCTTCAGTTATAAAGAATTGCTAATGTCACATGTTGTTCTATAGACAAGTTAATGCACAGTGGATATTTATCCAGTTGCCAATTACAATGTGCACAACTTGGTCTACTATGAAGACTGTGAAATCTGTCACCATAGTCTTCCACTTCCCAAGTGCGATGTTTAAAGTAACCGTTTATATAATGTTTTAAGATGATACATAAGTTCTAGGACAATTACACACTACGCTGACGAGCCCCTTCCTGTTATATTCTTTTGTTGTCTATGTTATATCTTGCAGGGACCTGAGGTGAGAAGTGGAGATGTGCCAAAACCAATTCTCCTTAAGGAGGGTCAAGAATTCAACTTTACCATTAAAAGAGGAGTCAGCACAGAAGACACTGTTAGTGTAAATTATGATGATTTCATAAATGATGTGGAGGTGGGAGATATACTACTTGTTGATGGTAATTTAATTTTGTCTAATTCATTTTTTCTTGATAAACGCTTTTAGCTTACCTAAAATGTTGCTAAAGCACAAATAATGTTTAAAAAGGAAAAATCTGGGACTTGCTTCGGTGCGAGAGACTTTAAAAATGCCTTTGAGGTGAACGTTGGAGGCTTGCTTAGCTAAAACGTTACCAAAGCATAAACAATGTATAAAAAGGACAAATCTGGAACTTGCGTCGGTGCGGGAGACTTAAAAAATGCCTTTGGGGTGAATGTTGGAGTCGCTTGTCTCGTCTAGCAGTTCCTGTGAAATACTGGAATTGTATTATGTAATTATATTTTTCTTGGTTTATTGGTTAATGGGAGCACACATCACTGTAATCATTTTATCTAATTGTGAATTGTTCTGGCTAGTTGAAAAATCATTTTGTGATTATTTTGGTACATGGTTGCATCTCAGGCAAAAAATTCAATAATGAGAAGAGTGCTCTTTGGATCCAGACATGCTATTTTTATCTCTTGGGAAAAAAGAACTTTTTGTTCCATAATCTCACATACCTACTCTTGTTCATCCAGGTGGGATGATGTCATTAGTTGTGAAGTCAAAAATCAGTGATGTGGTGAAATGTGAAGTTATTGATGGGGGAGAACTGAAATCAAGACGGCATCTAAATGTAAGAGGAAAAAGTGCCACCCTACCTTCAATAACAGGTTTGTTCAGTTTCTGGAATCCCACCTCCCTATAATATTTTACTTGCACATTTTTTCTTTTAAGACAACGTTAGCTTGATCCTTTTTTGTCTCTTATACAGAAAAAGACTGGGATGATATTAAGTTTGGTGTGGACAATCAAGTTGACTTCTATGCTGTTTCCTTTGTGAAGGATGCAAATGTGGTCCATGAATTGAAAGATTACCTTAAAAGTAAAGTTTTTGCTACCTATTATTTTTTTTGAGGGGGGGATGAGGATCTCCTACCTATTATTTATAGGGCATATGGTTGCATTCCTCCTTTTTTTTTCTAAACTTGCAAGAGCTACTTTGCAGGTTGTAATGCAGATATTCATGTTATTGTAAAGATTGAAAGTGCAGACTCCATCCCAAATCTCCACTCGATCTTAACTGCATCTGATGGGGTTAGTTCAGTGTGTTAAAAATGTTGCCTAATTAATTTACTTCAGCACTCATGCTATTTTCTTATATCACTGTGTGACTGGGTGTGTAGGGTAAGGCTCCGTAACGAAAATGGTAGCGGTATTACTATCGTATTATTTCTATTTATCGAGTGAAGGATGATGCAGTGAAAATGTAAATGGATTCCAAAGGTATGGTAAGCCATAGTCACTCCATCGTTGGGTGTGTAATAGTCACTCCATGGTAATCAACTTACCATAGTAGTGTGAATAAAAAAAGGAAAGTCAAATATCAGATTGACTTGCATACTAAACTTTTTGAGCCTTTTAATCTTTCCTTCCTTAGACATCCCATCAGGACAGAAGACCTTGCATGACAAGAAAAGGACAGCTACATTTTATGAGGCACAATATATAAAAATTTCAAGTCGAGCTTCATTTGGATGGAAGGAAGAAGCAGCAAGAACAGGAAACAAGTGCCTACTAGCTTTCAAAAACTTCAACATTCCTTTTTTTTTAAAAACAAAAACTAGTTTGGCAGTTGATGACTGCAAGAAGCCCTACTCTGCGGCAATTCCTTCTCCCAAAGCATTTTCAACATCTAGGCAATATCTTGGCTGTAAGGCTTTCTGTGGATCCCGATATATATTTCGTGGAAACTCCCTAGGACTTTGACCAGCAACATGTGATCTGTAATTTGCTTTTCTTAGTATACGTGTGTAGGAAGTATTTCTGGCTGCAGTAGAAATTATTAATAGAAGTAGAAATTTTTTCTATAGAAGCATTTTTGAAGACTTATGAAGAAAGGCTGGTCAAACTTCTTGTGTTGTTCTAGTTGCTTTACCTGAAGCCTGATTTATTAATGGGTGGTGTCTCAAAGCTTTTGATTGACAAGTATACTGGAGAAGTCAGTTGTTTTATTTAGCAGATCAAGCCGTTAATCTAAGTGACGTTACTCTTACTACATCTATTTGATCTTTCAAATGGCAACAGCAATTATTTTAACATCTTTTTGGACATCTTTCTAAGTTATGTTACGCAACTGTTGATAGGCAATGGTGGCCCGTGGTGATCTTGGAGCTGAGCTTCCAATTGAGGAAGTCCCACTGCTTCAGGTAATCTCAAGATGCATAGAGCTTCATTTCTTGAGCCTTTTAATAGCTGTTATCAAGTGCGGAGATGGAAAGATATTATAATACCATCTCTTGCTAAAGAAGACTCATGTTCCATCATGGATCACATCATCTTGGTTAAATCTTTGCTCTTTGGTCAATATGGTGAGCAAAATATAACAAAATTATAGAAGGGAGGCAAGTAATCATTGGATACATTTTTTATTTTCACAAAGTTTATGTTGTTATAATCCAAATCGCAAGTTAATCAGCATGTATTACCCATAGGTTTACAATAAGATATATTTCTGTGGCAACTGAAGTCTGAACAAGAATGTTTTTTAATATTATTCAATTGCATAGATTTGCAATTAAATGCACCTGGTAATTCGGAAGGAAAAATGCATCACTGACACTTATGAAATATCTGCATGTTAGTCAGCCTACTGAGCTGCGGAGTTTCCCATTACCTTTGAACTATTTCTCCATGTCAGTTTGTCTACCTATTTTTCCAGTAAACAGAGCTGCGGTGCCCATCGAAACAAACCTGTCCTGTTCATCCAGCCTTTTAACCCCTGGTGCCTCTGCAGCACCAAACCCCATTGCAAGAATAGGAGAATTGTTGTTCTTCAATACTCCTTTTCTCTTCTTTCATTCAGCATGGTTTACTTTCAAACTGCATTTACACCTCTTTTCCGAACTGAATGTTGTGTGCTATTATCATACTCTTGTCAAAGATTAGTTGGTTTTCATTAATTTTTTGTCACAAGGGAATGATTGTTCTTATTCTTGATGTAATTGGAAGAAACCAACAGCAAAAAGTTTACTAGTTTAGGAGGCCATAGTTTCTATTTATTAACGTAATCAATTTCTCTTTTAATTAACACTATATAAGATAGTACCAGAAGCCCAGAATTACTGGAACAGTATTACAGACTGCTGAACTGCATTTCTTCTGGTTACCGTAAATGATCTTCTCTTGGAGAAATTCCTTCCTCCCCAATCCCTTTCGAATCTTTCTTTAGGAACTTAGTCAGAACTGTGAAACTGCTTTACATGTATCCACAGGAAGACATTATTAGAAGGTGTCGGAGCATGCAAAAACCTGTAATAGTAGCCACAAACATGCTTGAGAGCATGATAGATCACCCAACCCCAACTAGGGCGGAAGTCTCAGACATTTCTATTGCAGTTCGTGAAGGCGCTGATGCTGTAATGCTTTCAGGAGAAACTGCTCACGGGAAGTAAGTGTTGTTCTAGACACAAACTATTCAAATTAGAAACCTTTCTCTTTATTTTGTGTTTTTGTTTGTTATATTGTGTGTTTTTTTGTAACCTGGAATAGATGATGCGTAAATAATCAACTATCTATTGTAATAAATGCATAGGTACCCACTGAAGGCAGTTCACGTGATGCATGTTGTGTCATTAAGGACTGAGTCAAGCCTACAAAATAGCACTAGTTCTCCAAGTCAAGCTGCTGCCCTAAAGGTATATATGCAGTGTGTGAATTATGTATTGTAGTTCATAAATTTCACTTTTCAATTACCCTTCTCTAAAAAGGAGTTATATGTTCTTATAAGGATCTTTATCTGTTTTTATGTCCATATAATCCAACCAGGAAATCTCGTTCAACTTTTATTGTTTCACAAAATGCTTATTCTGTTTGATATATTTTGCAGAGCCATATGGGTGAAATGTTTGCCTTCCACTCTTCCACAATGGCTGATACACTTAGCACTCCCATCATTGTCTTCACAAGAACCGGGTCCATGGCAATAATTTTGAGTCATAATCGGCCTTCATCAACAATTTTTGCTTTCACAAACAAGTAAGTTCCTTAAAAAAGTAACTATTAGTTTATTCATACTGTATCATTATATATTTCATTGAGATCATTAGCATTATTGTAGTTCAAGCTCATTTGAGTCATTTTCACTCTCTTTAATTGTTGAAGGTGGTTTTCAGTGCTTAAATTTTGAGACGGTTTATTGGTTTTTGATTATTTTCTTGATAGTCTTTTGATCTTATTGATTGAATCTACCTTGAGTGTGCTTGTGTTTTCAAGTGTTAAATTTTTTCGCGCTACATAAAGAATAATGTAGTTTTGTTCTGAGCTGTTGAATAAAATGTTAAAACTTAGTTGGCAGTGGCTTGGGGGTGTCAAATGGCCTGTTGGACTAAATTTGAGCTATCAAAATGGGCTGAGTTAATAAATGGGCGAGTCAACGTCTCAATAACCAATCCAAACTTGGGTGGGTTGAACGGGTCATGTTTTCATGGGCTAATATTGCCACTCTAGCAGTGGCCTCTTCATTTCTCTTTATCTATATGTGTTTACGTGTGTATTTGTTGACCTAGGACATGAATTTATCTTTTCTGCCAGTGAAAGGGTGAAGCAGCGTCTTGCTCTGTATCATGGTGTCGTGCCTATATATATGGAGTTTTCAGAAGATGCAGAGGAGACCTTTTCCCGAGCTATCAAGCTTTTATTGGTTAGTGATGTTCTCCTGTCTATATAATGTGTTTTCTCCTCTGCATTTGTTGTTTGAGATTGAGAGTGCTCCATGTACACATGGATAATTCTTTTGTTTCGTTCCTGTAGAACAAAAGCTTGGTGAATGATGGGCAATATGTCACTCTTGTCCAAAGTGGAGCACAACCTATCTGGCGTAGGCATTCTACTCACCACATACAAGTCCGTAAGGTCCAAAGCTGATATGCGTATTCTTTGGTCGAATCATGTTGAGTGGTAGACATCTAGGATACTGTTCTGCATTTGATGAAATTGGAGAAATCTTGTTAAAAGTCAGTTTTGAGATACAGATGTGTCTGTTTTGGCATTGTTTGTATCATTTTTGTATGAACTTTCTAGCAAATCTGAGAATATAAGCTTAAGATTTGATAACTTTGTTTAGCATCATTTTAAAATTTATCATCGTCCCAATTCCATTTGGATATGTCATGGTGTATCAGAAATCAGAAAACAATTACATTACAGGCAAAGCAAAACAGAACTATTTAAAGGTTTTCGGAAACAGTTTCCTCTGTGCGTGAGTCTGATTCCCATTCCAGTGGCTGACTTCTTTTGATTGTCCTTGAATCCCCTCAGCAGAGTAGGTCTTGCTAGCTCTAGAAGCACAATGAAATAGAAGTGTCCTTCCATACGAAGGTCGATGTCTACGTTCCATGTGTCAAGACACTATATGAAGGTCGATGTCTGTGTGCCATGTGTCAAAGCCGTTGGTGGCGTCAACTAAATGAACTTTAAGATGCTTGTGAATTCTACAAACTAGTATGACAGAACCAACAAAGACACTAACAGTAAAACCAGTCCAGCTCTGGTGTTGAGTTTGGGTGTTTGGAATTGATAGAGGTCAAACTTGTATTAAAAAGTAAAAATCTGTACATAAGTTGAGGAGATATAATTCTTCCTCTTATTTATTTAGTCTGGCAAAATAAGCCTTAAAACTATGACAAAGTTGTCAGGTACATTAAACTTCACATTTTTCTTCTTCCTTTACTTGTTGAATCATTTCACCACCATGCTTTATACCCTTGTACCACTTGGCACAGGCTATGAAAGCAACTAAATCTAAGATTGTCAATCCAGCTAAGAGAAAGTAAAACCTGTCTAAGTGACCCTCATTGAGGTTTCCTGGTATCCAACCAGACATGTTATCAGTTGTAGAGATTTTCATCACTATGCTGACGAGTAAACTGCTCACGTAGTTTCCTAGTGATATCGATGTCATGCACAGTGCACTTCCGAAGCTTTTGAGACCATCCGGTGCTTGTTCGTTGAAAAACTCCAGCTGTCCTACGTACATGAACACTTCCGAAGCTCCTATCAAGGAGTATTGAGGAACCTGCCAAAAGATGCTCAGAGAGCTTGAGCCTTCGCAGTGTGTGCAGTCTTTCTTGGCGTACTTGAGCCTGTAGCACTCCACAATGGCTGCTGAAAGCATTGCCATCACAGCTATGACAAGTCCAATGCCCATCCGTTGAAGTTGAGTTATCCCTTGACCCTCGCCCTTGATCTTCTTAATCCTTTTGACTACAGGATCGACGACTTGGCGATACAGGAATATTAAAACTGCTACGCTCATGATGTCAAAACTTGACATACTTGCAGCAGGAATCCTGAAGTTTCCGATTGTGGTTTTCATGGCATCACCTTGCTCAACGAAGATTGATGCCATCTGTGTGAATACGACAGAATAAACAATAGTGCATAGCCAAATTGGCAACAGCCTCAAAATGCACTTAACCTCTTCAACTTGTGAAATAGGGCAGAGGTGCCACGGGTCACGATTGCTCTGCTTCTGATCATTGTCATGTTCTTTGGATGTGATCAGGGCCGCTCTATCCAAGAATCTGCGTTTTAACAATGATTTAATTAGTATGGGAAAAATACACAGCCACAAGTTCTTTGAACATTAGTGTTTTGCTACTCACTTGAAACCGTGAGTATGGAGCATTTTTCTTCCAACATTTTGGGAGCTCTCATTATCGCCTTCATATAACGCGTCTTCATCCTTTGGCGTCTCTACACTCCACTTCTTTGATGCAGCGACTATAACCTGAGAAAACCTGATTATAGGATTGCCACTAGACCTGAAGTGCCTATACTTTGCGGTGCCTCCAAGAAAGAGCATCAATCCAGCAAAGGCAGACGCAGCGGATGCCCAGAAACCAAGAGCCCACATACCCTCATCTTCAAAGTAATCTAACACCGTGTTAGAGAAAAGTGAACCAAGGTTCAGGGCCAGGTAGAAGTAGCTGAAGAAGGACTGTTTCGATTGTTTCTCCCTAGGATCACGTGCATCGAACTGATCAGCTCCAAAGGTAGCAATGTTAGGTTGATAGCCTCCATATCCTAGAGCAATCATGTACACAGAAATGTAGAATAGACTAATCTCCATGTTTGAATGCTCTCCACATAGAGTTGTCCGATCTCCACAACCTCGCGGTTTGAGCAAGTAGCGTTGTGTCGTCAGTGATAATAGTACTAATCCCTGTTAACAAGTAATTGTTGCATTAATTAATAGTTTCGGTACTTTGAGAAAGTGCTAGATGTTTGACACAATTCTGTTTCTATACAATTTTTCATGACTTCCAAGAGTTCAACATCACTGAATTCTGATGTGATGTTCTCTTTAACAAACTTAACCTTCTTTCAGAATCACTACTAATACAACAACAAGAAGTGTACGCAGATTAAATTAGCTATCATCAGTAACTTTGTGTCGATCGACTTGATTACTGTCACATAAAATAGAACAAAGGGAATTGATACTTAGTGCAGTTAAACTCTGAGTCGACTTAATTACATTTTATATTGTGTGTTAGTTGCAGATATAAGATGGCAAGTAGTAATGGATACTTACAGTTACATAGATGACTTGAAAAATGGCACAACTTTTGAATCTTCCCCAGTAAGAGTCACTCAGAAAAGCACCAAGAAGAGAGAAGATGTAGACAGTGCCAGTCCATATGCTCACATTATTAGCAGCTTCAGCATTGTTTTGTTGCAGCACCCTTGTTAGGAACAACACCAAATTCACCCCAACGCCGAAAAATGCAAGAGTAGCCAAACCTTGATTCACTGGATGAAATCACAGGGGAAATCAAGTTATTAATCAGATTTATAAAGTTAGGTGATCCTTTTTTTGTTAGAGAAAAGACCATTCGTTCATAGATAATTGAATCAATCGATTTGGTTTTATCAATGTTATATTCTCGTGTGCTCTTACATAGTGTGATCTAGTGGCTACCTAGTAAGTCGTCAGTCAATCAACGCTAAGACAGAGTTGTCCACGAGATAGTTGAATCAATACATTTGGTCATGAGGATGTCACATTTTAGCATGGTTAACTAAGTAAATTGATCGGTCAAGCCTGAGACACACTTAGGGGAATGTAACATCCACATGCTTTAGCATGGTTAACTAGATAAATTGATCGATCAAGACTTAGATACACGTAAAAATGTGGAGAACTTTCAACTTTATCCTCTCAAGTAAGATAAAAAGAATACCACAAATTGTGGCAAATTGTTAAATATAGTACTAGGTTTGATAATTAGTCACTTCATTCCTTTTCTTTCCAATCAATTTCTTGTCAAAGTGAGTTTTACTTTCTTGGATTCATAGGTTTGATAATTAGGTAGTAACTGACATTTCATTTCTCTTTCTTCCAATCAATTTATTGTCAACAGGCTATAATTTCTTAGGTTAATAGTTAATATTAGTAACAACTGTACACCTAAAAAGGTAGTTAACCATGACATGGATGTGATATTCCTACAACAATAGTGGAAGATGTCTTTTTCTGTACTATGTTGTGGAAAGAAATAAAAAAGTACTTTCGCCGCCTATTTTTACTTGTCCAGTGTTGACTTGGCATGCTCCTTAAGGAACAATAAATAGAATGATAATTTTACTATATGACTCTTTGAATATAATAAATTCAATGTTCTGGAAAATAACTAGGATAAATTAGGAACTAAATGATAAATTATCTCTTGATTTTTCAAACTGGACGAATACAAGTGGACATATTGGGCCCATAAAAGTGGACGGAGGAATTAATATTTGGTCCCTCTTTTACTTTCCCCCTTTTAAATCAAGTAAGTATCTAAACAAACACTTAATTGTCAAAACTTGCCAACACTATGTCCTAATCCCAACTTGCCAACACTATGTCCTAATCCCAACTTGCCAACATGATATGTGCCCTAATGTCAAAACTTTGCCAACACTATGCCCTTTTTGAGAATTTTGGGCGCGCAAAATACTCTAAATCATTAATTATTTTTCTTCGATAGATCTTATGTGTGACCACATTGTCACCTTATTGTTTTCGAAGAAAATAAAAGACTCCTAATTATGAAACATGTTGAATGACTTTTCCATTGTTGAATATAAACCACTTTCCATACTCTATTCAGAATTCTTTCCTTATTCCTCACTAGTTGATTAATGACCAATCAAGGCAGGCAACAATCTTCCATTCTTAACTTGTCTGTATACTCTCAATAAAAGGCAAGACCAATCATGGAACATGATACAAACACAGCTTATTTACTGATACATCTTTATACCTTTAATACGTCATCGTTCTACATACTATAAGACAACGATAAGAACACTTCAATTTATTGATACGTTTTTTTCGACTTTTGATATGCTATCCTTCTATGTACTAGTTCAACAACCAAACAAAAAACGTTATAGTTAACAACGCTGATATTCATTGATACACCTTTCAGTTTGTAACACTCCATCCTTCTATGTATAAGCACACTTTATGTTCATTGATAATACACGTTTTGATATTTTATACGCGATCCTTCTACGTATTAGTTCAACAACCAATCAAAAAACTGTATAAGGACACTAATATTCATTGATACTATCAACTTTTAATACATCACCCTTCTAATAGACCAATTAATGCATAGATCAAATAGGATCCAAACACTATTATGTTTTCCACTATTGCTAACTTGCAATAGTTATAGAAAGTTGGCGCTAAAATTAAGTTAAATTATACGGTATATAGTTAATGAACTTCCATTTTATTTTATAAATATCCTCCTATACATACCTAGAAATACTATACCATCAAAGGATATGATACAGTGGATGAGACTTCTCCTCCCTTAACTAGAGGTTTCGAGTTCAAGCCTGGTTATAAAAAAATTCTTGGTAGGGCCCTACACGGCGCACATTCGGATTAGTCGGGGACTCCAATGAGGGAACTAATGGCAGATTCAGGATTTTAACTCAAGGGGTTCAAAATATTATAAATGTGCGAATAAATCAACAAAATACAGTTTTCAAAGGAATAATTAAAAAAAACTAAAAAATAATATTTTAAGTGGAATTCGAACGCTGGGCATGAAGACTCATTTAAAAAGAAACCTACCATTACGCTAGATTTTACTAGTTGTGTAGGAAGTTCAAATTTAATATATATACAATAATATAAAAAATTTACCATATATAGTGTAATTTTCCATCGATGAATCCTTTCACCCATCCCTAGGTCCGCCCCCGGAGGACACCGAATGGGCAACCAAAAAAAAAAAAAATACCATCCATCCACAAAATCTCATCGCTAAACGTGACATAAAATCCATCCTCAATATCTCATAGCTAAAAAAACTAACAATATGTTTAGAAAATTATAAAATGAAAGACACACAAAAAAAAAGTAAAAAGAAAATTAGGATAAGCAAAAATCCAGATCAATGATGGGGTCCATCAAGAACAATTTTGTCATTATATGACGTGGCATGAATATATTTACGTGTTAGAAATGTCTTTTCTATAACTGCATGCTTTTGTCACCCCCACCCCCCACTCCCACCCACCTCTTATATACATACATGTTTTATACTCTCCTAGTTCACTTTTCACTTGTCACTGTTTCGCTTTTCGATATTAACTTGATTAAACTTTAAAGCTAAATTGAATAATTAAAATCTAAATTTAGATAGTTGAAAATTATATAAAAAATATTAAGTTGTAATCTATGTACGTGAAATATGCATTATATGAGCTGTCAATATAAGAAAAAACTTTATTGACACGTGTCATATCTTACTTGTAAAACTAGTCTTTTGCTCTTATAACTCTTGGCATTTTCCCATATGATAGCTGGCTTCATTTATTAGTTAGCTCTTACCGTTTCCCAGAGTTATCTTCTTTTCTCTTTATTTTATTTCTTTTAACACTAAAATAGAAAAGAAAAAAACCAAAGTTGGAAACTCCAAGGCAAACTTGAAAAAAATAAGAGATTGGAATTAATATTTGGACATGCATTTATATCATGTGATAAGATCGTATATAGATAGAAAAATTGTTTTTGATAAATAAAAATTAGTAAAAACCAATTTTCAAGCTTGTAAAACTCATTTATCTAACCAAAATTTAGTCCAATGTATAATTTTTATTTTTTTATTATTGAAAAAGTTTTTTTTATATGTTCAAAAGGATCCTTAAGAAAACCATTTTCTCCACACGCCAAGTCAAAAACAAAGGTAAAAAATGTTAGTTGGTCAAGAAGACAGAGAATTAATAATATATGCAGAGTGTGACATATCTTAGTACACATATTTTAATGTGGGAAAAAAAACTATAGTATATATGAAAGAAAAGATAAGTACAGTGTAATATCAGTTTTTTTTTTCTCTTTCCTCCTTTTTTTTTGGTACTATTTCAAGGGGAAAAAAATGTTTTTTTGTGTT
This sequence comes from Solanum aculeatissimum, assembly GCA_038996855.1. Classification (NCBI taxonomy): domain Eukaryota; kingdom Viridiplantae; phylum Streptophyta; class Magnoliopsida; order Solanales; family Solanaceae; genus Solanum; species Solanum aculeatissimum. The sequence goes on along the minus strand of JBCEWC010004130.1, from coordinate 8,566 downwards.
AAAAAAATAAAAACACTTACATAGAAGCATAATTCCAGCTAGCCATTTCCCAGTTTTTCCTCTGTTTGCAGGCATTCCATAAAAATCAACAGTTCCATCATTAGTACATTCTTCTTCTTTTCCATTCACCTTCACCTGTTCATGATCATGAATCCAATTCCAATAACAAAAAATAATAATTAGAATTAAAAAAAAAAATCACAAGATTTTAGTGAATAAACACTAGCTAGGTGATCATTCTCTTTTCACTTTCTTGAAAAAAAATTTATAGAGAAAAGAAGAAAATGTGTTCCCTTTGCATGAGAAGATTATAAAGATATATAAATTAAATTAATTTTTTTTTTATATGTGATTTTCTCTAGAACAAAAAATAGGTGAATGGTTGGAACTAAGAAGTAAAAAGAGAGAGCTAAAACAATGTTAGTTCTTGATTTTTGTAACTAATTAATACTCTTGATTATTACAAGAAAGAAAGAAAAAAAAAAAGTAGTCCTAGAAGATGAAGAGTAGAAATTATACCTCTTTAGAGAGTTCCAAGCAAGCCATTGATGATGATGACTCAAAAAAAAGAAAAAAAGAGATTACTTCAAAGGGGAGAAGTTTGATAGTGGAAATGAAGAGAAAGTAATTAAGTTGATGGAGAGTGTAGATGAAAGTGAGTGACATATTTGTATTTATAGAGGTTGGAGGCACCTATTGATACTAATGGTGGAGATTAACTTGATAGAAAAAGCCAAGTATAGTTTTATTTTTCTTAAATTTTATTGAGAATATAATTAAGTAAATTAAAAAAAATTAATTATTTAAATTTTTGAATGAGGTAATCATATATTTCATTATGATATCAGAGCGCGCATGGTTGATTCATATTTTTATTTTTGAAGTTGAATTCCTAATATTAAATTGTCTATACATCACATATCTAGCTTGGGATTTGAGGACATGCATATGATAGAGTTCCACATCGTCCCTTTATGAAATAGATGATCTCTTTAATATATGATGAACAATCTTTATTACTTATATTAGCTTTTGAGATTGAGCTAAATGTAAAATTCAGTTCTTTACATATTTAAGTTATAAAAAATACACATTGATATTTGTTATTTTTATTTATTATTTATCAAAAAAATTTAATTGTAATTATATATCAATAAATGGTCTCATTATATATGCATTGCTACATTGGGTTGGAGGGATGGGGTGGGGGTGGAGTGAGCTTAATTTTCTCTATGATATAAGTATACTATAGAGGACACCTAATATTGAGGGTCCCTTTTTATATCCCTCTTGTCTCTCAAATGGTTGCTTTGATTTTGACACATAAAACATTCACTCATTTAAATATGCTTTAATTTGCCAAAAGACTAGACTAACTAAGTTTATAAGTGAACTATCCCTTTAATTTAATATTGTCTATTTATCAAATAAATAAGCATCATGTGCATAATTAATCTTTTCCTTCCTTTTATTAGCTTTAAATTGTCGTGGACATACTTATGTATGCTAGTCAGAAGAGCCCGTGTTAGTACGGGTGCAATATATATTTTTTATTTTGATTTATGTGTTAATGAAAATTTTTTATATATATTTTTAGATTTTTAAGTTATTAATTATTGTGACTTATAACATATTTTATGTTATTTTAAATAATATATGTTATTTATTTTTCTTTTAATTTATGTTGCACACATAAAAATTTGAGAGTCAATCAAAATATGTATTTATTTTTTAGATATTTTAAATTTTTTATAGTTGAAATAGCTGAAAAATAATTTATTAGGAGTAATACTGTAAAATCAAGCAGGTGAAGCAGACACGTCAAACGACTGTTGCCTTTTAAAAAAACATGATTTATTAGTGGTAATATTGTAAATTCAAAGTTGAAATAGTTGAAGAAATAATTAATAGAAACGATGTAGTAAAAGCAAGCAGATTTAGCAAGCACGTTAATTTGTAGCTGCGTTTAAGAAAAAATAATTAATTAGGGGAAATATTGTAAATTCATAGTTGTAGCAGCTGAAAAAATAATTAATAAAAGTGACATAGTAAAATTAAGCAGTTAAAACAAATACGTCAATCAGTTGCTGCCTGCTTCAAGGTGCTTTTATATATATATTACCTTATTATATAAGTGGGAGTTTGGCAGCCAAGCAGGCAGCTCTCCATTGACATGTCTGTTTGAGTTGTCTGCTTCTTCTTATACATTATATGAGACACATAAAAATATTTCGTGGACTTTTTAATTTATTCTTTTTAAGACAGTTGCTTACTTCAACTATGATTTTAGAATATTACTCTTAATTTCTCCAGTTGCTTCGACTTTGATTTCGCTATATCACTCCGATCAATTATTTTAAGTTAAGTAAATACTGAAATTAGGATAAAATAAATTTCTCTTTAAACTAAACAAATAAAATTAAATAACTATTTTAATATCTTTTCGTGATGATATTTGTGTCAAAAAGAAAGTACTACAAATATATATATATATAAATTTCAAATCACTTAATCATTAAATTTAAAATTGAATCAATCTTAATAATATTTATTGGATATTAATTTTACACTTAATGAGAAAATTTAATAGTGTTTAATTATATCATTAAAAAATAAATTTACGAATAACTATTGGACCTGTGCATTGCACGGAATCTTCGTAACTAGTATATATATATACTAGTTTATGAAGAATTTAAATATTTATCAACATTAATCGAATTTTTAAGGCAATGGATGAAACAATTTAGGTTCGACCATTACAAATTTTTGTGCATACCCTTACACAATCGATAAAGGAAAAGTGTATTATTTTATTATCTAAGAAGTTCTATGTAGACAATTTTTTTTTACAAAAAAATCTTGGAATATTCATTTTATATGAATGAGAAATTGTTTTTTGTTTTTTTTGAGAATAATATTATCTTTGCATATACTAAATATGAAACAACATGGTTGTTATATATTCTGAAGAGAGCTAATTATGCACCTACAAATTTTTATTCTTGAAATTATTCCAACAATCTTCTTGAAAGAGCTTCAATTAAGTAGAAGAATAAGAAGTTGATTCCAACCATTGATAATTGAAGTATATATTTTCTTGGAATAATTAAACTATTATTAATGACTTAAGTTCTCTAAGATTTGCAGCATCTTCAACTTGAGGCTCAATTATGTTGGATGTGGATAAGATTCCAATTAAAAAACATGTGGTTTCATTTCAAAAAAAATTAATTGTAAATAAATTAAACTAGCCAATGGTTTTAATGCCAAAAATTTACGACTCTTGAGAAAAATATTTAAGAATATAATTTAAATTATAATTTTCACTATTATATTCTTTGTGAAATCATAAATATAGTTTTGAGATAGTGTAATTTATTTCGTAGAAAATATTAAATTTTTATATATGAAAGAAAAAATTAAATATGGAAAAAGTTTCAAACATTCGTCCCACTATTTTAAAGAATGAAAAAAAATTCCAAAATTAAGTTAATAGGTAATAGAGGGAGTATGGTGTTGTTTTTACATCAAATTAAAGAATAGGCAATGATCTATATAAATATTATTTTTTTTTACTTAAATATGATTAAATGATACGTATTTGATTTAAATTTTTAACTCTTAGGGTTAAATTGAATAGACATTGGATGTGAAAAAACATTTTTAATGTCTCAACTTGATAAGAAAATCCCTCAAACAAATTTTAATACGCTAATCCTATTCATGCAGGGAATTGATTCACCCATTGGGATAAATCCCCCAATTAGGCATGAGTTTAGAGAATAAAATAAGATAATTAATTTAATTTGCAAGCCAAAAATTGAAACATGATTTTTTTTTTAGTTTGACTAAGTGAAAAAAATATTTATGTAAGAACTAGGATGTATCTACGCTATTTTGATTGAATGAAAATTTTACAATTTGACCAAAAAAAATATTTATGCTATCAGTAATTTGATCACTCTTATTTGTAATGGTGCATAATTAATTATTAAATAAATAAATCTCTATTTAACAAGAACCAAAATAAAATAAAATAAAAATCCTTCTTTCATGAGACTAATAATTCTTTTAAAAGGTTTATATCTAAAGTTTCTCCCAATTACAAAATTCCAATATGCCAAAAGCATTTTCCAACACTGCACTGGATTTTGGTCACATGAATGTTATCTATTTAAAAAGTAGATTGATCAATTTTCTGAAAAAAGAAACTATCTATGTATCTTTAATATAACCCTCCAATTTTTATTTTAATTTTTTTGTTTTTCAAATAACAATTATAATGCCTCTAGTTTTTTTGTTTTTTTTTTTAAATATCTTTTTCCTTTATTTTTCACATTGGAAATGGACATGCAAAATAAGAAAAATATATAATAATATTAAAAATTTAGATCTTAATTTTGGAATTTGTCAAAATTAAAACTTGTAAGTTTTTAACTTGGAATAGAAAAATAATCTACTTTGCATTTTCATCTAAAATTGAGTTTTCATTCTGAAGTATAATCTTTTTCACCTAAATTGGGGCGTCATTTTCACTAAGTTTCGGTTAATATTGGGTGATTTGCATAAATAATCATGATTTACCAATGCAAAAAATGGTACAATAATAATTATTTGGCGTTTGTCATGATTTATATGATATTGAACCATACTTATTTGAACAAAGTTACGATAATCTTCAAGACATTTATTATAAATTTTGACGAATCACTAGGATTTTAGTTACAAGACTTGTTTTAACATATATAAGTTATGGTGATTGCTAAGGTTTTGGCCACAAATCTTGATGAATCACTAGGGTCTTTTCAATATTTGTAGACAAATTAAATATCTTGGCAGTTTGTTGAGTTTGTGGTCAAAATTCAGACGACCATCATAATTCATTCTCATGTTTTACTTTAAAATTAATTTAAATTTCTCCAAATCAATTCCAAACAACTCTAAGAATTACTCTCTCTGTTCACTATTAAAATGTCCTTCACAAGTTTGTTTGATGAATCCGATATAACTTGTATTAATCAAATATGTATGACTATACTGTGTTTTTCTTTGTTATCTTCTTCAAAGCTATGCAAAAAGATACTAAACTCCATTCTTATACCAATCTCGTTAAATTATTAGCTCTGATACTAATTATTAGGACTAAAAAATAAATTTAAAGACACTTATACGTCTACAAAATCATTATTTATTTTATCGATCGATTCACTATGCACTTTTCTTGCACGTCACTTGTACTATAATGACTTCAAAATGACGCCACTCTTCTTAAAGCCTTATGTAGACATTTGACTGAATTTTGAAACAAAATAGTTTACTTATTATGATTTTTCTTCAACACACTTGAAAAAATGAGAAAAAAATAAAAATAAAAGTAACATAGGGTCGAAGAGAATAAGGCATTAGTTTAGGTTTAAGAGGAAAAATATTAATTCAGGTTTTGTTATATATTTGCATAGTTTTTTAATAGTATCAAACCAACTCAAAACACAAAAAATGATATAATTATTCTCTCTTGATTTTTTGAAGTGATAAAATAAAAGAGAAAAAACTAATATAAACATACTGGACAATTTATAAAAAAAAGAAAGGAGAGAGTTATTTTTTACACACTTTTAATTTGTTCCCAAGGAAATATCATATTCTATATTTAATTCGAATATTATTTAACTTTTCATTGTTGGAACCTAAGTTCATCATACATAGCATATGTGATTTCATATATAGTAAACTGACAGATTAATGTTATGCAAACCGTCAATTTTAAACAATTTTTCTCTTTTATTTGGATATGAAGTCGATAATGTGAACATATCATATAACAGTAATAACAAAATATTCAGTAAAATTCCACAAGTGGAGTCTAAAGAGGGTAGAATGTATGCAGATCTTATCACTACCTCAAAGGTAGAGAGACTGTTTTCTGGATGAGAATTGGTGACAGATAAAAAATAATTTTGGTGTAACGAATGACAAATTCTTTTGGCTTCTTTTTCTTGTGGATTATGACCATGCAAAGGAATAAAATTTGATGCCTTTTGCCAACCCATAAGCATATTAATTAAAATTCTTTTTTCTGTTACAATTTTTTTTGTACCTATAAAAAACCCTTTGCTTATGTAAGGTGTTTATTGTACAACACAAATAGATTGAATATGTATAAGGATATCAAAATTAGCCGATAAAAATATAACATATATCGATCGAGCAGTCCAAGAAAACCAAGTGATATTCAATGAAGAGCTCAAAGATGCATGTGATGGGAACAAAAACGAGATCTAAATGACATGCAATAGACAAAAAAAAAAGGATAAAAAAGTAGTGAGCCAAATTTAAAGAATGAAAATACTCAAAGAATAGTGTTTAACTTAAAGCTCATTTTATACCATAGTATCCATAACGTCACCAAGGAATATTATAACCATCACATGATGTGCAACAGTGGATGGACCGAAACGTTATTTCTCTCTTAATTAAAAGTATCGATTTTGAGTCTTGAATATGAAAAATTGTTAGTCGGGAATACCTCCTCTGATCATTCTTACGCGGCGCAAATATAAATTACTTAGATTTCAATGCGAATGTCGAACACTTGATGAGAAAAAAAAACCCAAAGAATATTGTAAACATATATATAGAGACTACATTGTAACAACCCAACCGGTAGTGATATTGTCCGATTTGGGCCTAGCCTGCACGACTTTAAAATGCGTTCTATAAAAATCCAGTCCGCTAGTGATTCGTTTTGGGTGTAGGCTCGCACGACTTTAAAACACATCAATAGTAGGTAAGACATCTTTACTTATATACCCAACGTAACATCACTCCTGTGTCAGCCTTGTTGAAGTGGGTCAGAGTTCAACTGAGTTTACGCGAATCCCGGTGAGGCAGGACAAACCTCAGTGCTGAGTCTAGGCGAATCCTATGCGGTGGGGCAAACCTCAGCGAGGACACTAAGTCCATAAAGGGGGTGTATGCATGAGAAAGTCTCACATCGGCAAAACACAGGAGAAAAGTTGGATACATAAGTGAACATGTCTTATCTATTAGTGACGCATTTTAAAGCCATGCGGGCCTAGACCCAAAGTGGACAATATCATGAGCTAGCGAGTTGAATTGTTACATACATAGTATGAGTATCGACGATATATTCAGAGCAAATTTTATCTTGACTCAGCTCGTGCACTCTTGAGTGTCCAAATATTTAAAATTTAGTGATCCGATCAATCTATTGTTACCTTTATTATTTCTTCATATTCGGTTGATCATTTTGGCATTGCTTTTTGGAGCACTTAATAATTTTATTTTAATAACTCTACATTGTAACCTACTATTCTTTATAATATTATAGATACATTAATTTATCCTCCATATTACTGCAATAGGGCGTTATGTAATTAACGACGATGAATAATATAACTTATTCAAATATTATATTAATCGAAATAATAGTCAACACAATATATACTCTATATATATGATATATGATATGTTATGAAGTGATACGTAACGACCATTTAGCCAAGCTTCTAAATCAGTAATTTATATATTCTTTTTATGACTAAAACCAACCGTGCTTTGGTCCTACAAAATTTAGCAATATTATTTAATCTACAGCATATGTTTGGAGAATATATATATATATATATATTAAGATCCATGCACACACAACAAACATTTGCTTACATCTAAATATTCCAATTGTACATAGATTGATGCCTTTCTTATCTTAGCCATAGAAACTACTATCATACAAATATATGAAATTTGGTGAATGACATTAATTCACATATTTTGGTGCTACCAAATTTAAAGATATCCTTTATATGACTATTACCAGATAGTACTCAATTCCAAAGATATATTGATATTTTTCTTCAATATTTTCTGACAAAATTGGGGATAGGAGAAGGGAAAATTCGGGAGAGGGGTAAAGAGGGGATTAAAATATGGGAATAAATCAAAATCTCATCAATAAGATAAGTTCAAATAGCGAACCAACTGAATTACGAAAATTCCTTGCTTTCATAGGTTGAGCTTAAAGTTATTTAGAGAAAATATGAATTGGAATTGCACAAAATTATAAAAAATATGTATCCACACTTGACTTATCTTATCATGCATTTTTTTTGTTGTTGAAAAAAATCATAATTAGATATACTCTTGGACAAATTAACAAAAAAACATCATTTGTATTTTAGGGTGTGTTCAAAATGGCCCATTAAATATACTCTTGGACAAATTTGGTCTCCTAAATTTGTTGAAAATGAGAACTTTCTCTATCAAATATTTAACATACTCTGACTTTTTAGATTTAATGTGAACTTGAAAAAATGATTTAACTAGAAATATCAAGAAAGTCTCGTTAAATTCATAAAATTGCAACATCAGAAACTACATGATACGCCACAAATTTAAAAAAAAAACAGAGAAATTGAAGTTTAAAAATTTACACTAAACTCGAAAAATAGATCAAAAATTGATTGTTGTTATATATATTAATTGATAATGCAAGATGCACCATGGAAGTGCAATATGCACTATGTAAGTGCAAGAAGCACCA
>JBCEWC010004129.1:0-28149 GCA_038996855.1 Solanum aculeatissimum | reverse complement strand
AAGGATATTGCATTTTGTGGTTCTTCAAGATTAAGTATTTTACCTTTGATTATTTTCATTCTGCGATCACTTCAATATCTATAGTTCTTCTTTTTCTTGGACTTACAAATATATTAAAATTTTCTTCGGTTAGCCATCAAACATTCTACGTATTCGCCCAAAAATAAAGATGAAGATAAGCATAATGAAAAATAAGTCAACAAATAACATTACACAATTAAAGGAGAAGAGATTCATTAATTTTTTAAGTGAATGTATTTATGTATATATAGAGATGAAGGGTAATAATTAATCACTTTAAATTTAATTTTTCTTAAAAAAACTACTTTGTAGTTTTGCGGTTATTTTTAATAGCATTACGTGGGTCCAAGCATTACGTGGATTGGTTATTTAATTTGAAAAAGTCAAATTTAAAATCAATTCTACTTTTTTAAAAAGAAAGTTTATACCTTCAGTTTGACGGTTCTTTAAAAAGTAGTGGGCTTTTTATTTATTGAAAATGGCTGATGCACAAATTATTGTATTGATTTGGATAAATATTATTTTTTTTTAAATATAATGAGCAAAAAAATCATTTGTATTTTAGTTGTTATACTATAATAGAGGATCTGAAAAAATATATTGTTTGTTGCCTACATTTTCGTGGAAATAAAATTTGATACAAAAGGGGGGGGGGGGGGGGAATCAAATTTGTTATATTGAATTTTAAAATTTAAAAAAAACGTACAAATATTTTAGAGCAATAACAACCAAATAACTGATTTGCAAAGTAAATTCATTGTTATCCAAATTATTATTGTTGCAAATTAAATTATTTATAAAAACTATTTAAATTTAATTGTAGATATTATTTTATATTTTTATATTTTATTTTTATAATTACATTTATTATTTTAATTTAAATTAACTAATAACTAATTATGCCACATGGGTAATTATAAAAATAAAATATAAAAATATAAAACAATATCTACAATTATTATATTATTAAAAGGAGAGGATAAAACCACCACATTTAACCACGTGACAGCCTATAAGTATGCCATGTGACAGTTATTAGTTAATTTAAATTAAAATAATAAATATAATTATAAAAATAAAATATAAAAATATATATAGATATATATAGATATGAGATGAAAAAGAAGTAGCATAGTTGTAATGGAATTGGTGATTTTATTATAAAATTCTCTTCTTCTCTTCGGATGAAATTGCTTTTGACTTTCTTCTTCGTAGTTGATGATTTTTGCAGCCACGATTGCTTGTATAGTTGAATTTTTTAATTTTTTTTCTCTAAAAAATGGAATTTGGAACAAAAGGACAGAAGAAGTATAAAGTCCTTGATGTCTTTAAGAATTTGAAGGGCCGACATGCTGGTCTCATCAAGGCTCTCACCACTGGTTTCCACTTGCTTTTTTTTCTGTTTTGTTATCATGTTTATTTTTGCTTTATTTAATAATTGTTTTTTTGGTATTCAGATGTGGAAGTGTGATCCTAAGAATTTTTTGGGTTACCAATGGAATGGAATGGAAGAAAAATCTGTTTCTGCAATAATTTGTATCCGTGTTACTGATGTGAAGAATTTGGGATTTAAACTTGATAAGTTCCACTTTTAAGGCTGAATTTGTGCTTTTGATATTTTAGTGAGTTCTCACTTCATGTTTATGTCCGTTTCGTCCCGTTTTGATTTCGATAATAATGGGTTCACTTGTATCCATAATATATTTTGGCAATATTAGAATATAGAATAAGAACATCAATATTACTCTCCATACATGCTTTTTCTTTAGTTATTTGAAGTTGAAACATTTGGATTAATATTGGTAGAGGCGGATTTAGGATTTCAAGAATATGAGATTTCCATGTTGGAGGTCTCAACAAAAAGTTTGTCTATTTGAGTTCATCGCACCAGGCTTGCCTAATGCAAGTTATCTCCTATGTGGTTTGGATAGTCAACCAGGTGTACTTATCCAAGACAACAATCTTCTTGGCAAGTTTGAACTCTTTGATATTCCTCTAGCACCAAGAAGGGTGCCTCAGATCAACATAATATGTGGAGGACAAGATTATGTGCTTGAAAAAGTTCTGCGCATCAGCATATGATTGTACCAAAACGAAACAAACTTTTGGTACTATTTACCTAACTTATGAGTATTCACTTTTTAAAACAATAAAAAAATAATGTTCTATTTGATAGAGAGTGCAAAAAATAATGAGTTAATTCTAGATAAGAAATGGAATAAAGAAGCATATTTGAATGAATGAATTAAATATTCAGAAGTTCTTATCCAATAATTGAGAAATTGGATTAGATTTCAATGTTACTCCACTGAGTGTTGAAACAATGGGAAAAGAACAGATTTTTTTGACTTATTTAGATAGTCAATCAAGTGTACTAATCCTAGTCTATAAAGGTGAAAGAGCAAGAACAAGAGACGACGATCTTCTTGGAAAATTATCAGGTGTAAGTTAAATTGCAAATCGAAGAGTTGATGTAGTTGAAACTGAAGAATTAAACTTGAATTTGAGAAATCAAACTTATCCATACTGTCCCAACTTGCTTCATCTGGAAAAGTGAAGAATATGTTTGCACACTATTTAGATGGTGTAAATGGCTCTTTTTGTGCCTAACCAGTATGTACATTTTCCCAATAGATTGTAAATTTTTTTACTCAATGTTATTCCATTGAGTCTTGAACCAACGAAAAAAGAATAGATCTTTTCGACCTATTTGTATAGTCAACCAGGTGTACTTATCCAAGACAACAATCTTTTCGGCAAGTTTGAACTCTCTGATATTCCTCTAGCACCAAGAAGGGTGCCTCAGATCAACATCAGACATAGAGGACAAGATTATGTGCTTGAAAAACTTTCGCGCATCAACATATGATTGTACCAAAAAGAATCTAACTTTTGGTACTGTTTACCTAACTTATGAGTATTCACTTTTTAAAACAATAAAAAATAATATTCTATTTGATAGAGAGTGAAAAAAATAATAAGTTAATTTTGGATAAGAAATGGAATGAAGAAGCTAATGGGAAAATAATAGATTTTTTGACTTATTTAGATAGTCAACCAAGTGTACTAATCCAAGTTTATAAAGGTGAAAGAGTAAGAACAAGAGACAACAATCTTCCTGAAAAGTTACCAGGTGTAAATTGAATCTTGAAGTATTTTTGGAGAAAGTATTAAAGGTGAAAGAGCAAGAACAAGAGACAACAATCTTCTTGGGAAGTTACCAGGTGTAAATTAAATCTTGAAGTATTTTTGGCAAAAGAAGCAGATTTGCTTATTTAGCTAAATTGGAAGAAAAGTTCTTTGAATATGGGAATTCCTGTAACTTATGTTAAAGGTGAAAGAGCAAGAACAAGAGACGGCAATCTTCTTGGAAAGTTACCAGATGTAAATTGAATCTTGAAATATAAACTCTATTAAAGAATCTCTAAACAACTTTTAAAATACGTAAATGTAAAAATGGTGTTATAAGTTTTAATATAAGCCTGAAATTGTCTTGACTCTTGGCATCCAAAAGGAAATCAAATAGATTCTAGTGAAGTCATTCCAAAGTCTAATATAGTTAGAAACTGTGCTAAATGCAAACATCTATTGCCAATATAAAAGACATAAGTGGGTACTGCTAGACTGCTCTCCAGGTTGTTTATTATTGGAGACAACTCACAATCATATTATGACTTTTAATGTGTGACTGATGAATTCTTGATATTTTGATAAGAATTTCTTAATTTGCAAATGCCCAAGATGAATGAAAGAAGATTTCCCACATTTAGCAAATTGCTTTCTCTTTTCAACTCATATCATATATTCTCGCATAAACTATGTATTATAAGGTTCTAAAGGGTATTTGTATTAGCTTTGAGATTCGATGTTTTTCTTCTCTTGTATGGTTCGGACACATGATTAAAAAATGCATGGATGTCCCAATGTAAATGTATGAGAGGTCGGCTATATGGATGAATTCAAGAAAGCCAAAGATAGATCAAAGAAGTATTAGAGAGGAGAGATTAGACAGGACATAGTGCAATTGTATAATTCAAGAACATAATCTTAGATTGAAAGATGTAGAGGACACAAATTAGTGTCACACTCTTTTTTTGTCGAATGGTTAAACAATTTATCATTAAAGACACCTCCATAACAACAACAGAAAAGGCAACAGTTGAGACATTCACCTCAGAAAAGTTGTACATTTATGATTATCTGTTTTTAACTCTTTACATGTAGATAAATTTTTCTAGATTCCACCAACATTGCTAAGACGCTTAGGTGCACCAACAATATTTCCATTATTGTTCTTGTTTAGCATCTTGAGTGAGAGTAAGTAAACATCAACAAGACTCAAATTGTAATAACTATTTTTTTGAGGGGGAGTTTGATGAGCTAATGAGGGGTTTTAGTATGTCTATATAAGGTTGTGGAATGAAGGCATAAAAAATGGGCTACTGTACTATCAGTATGAATAGCATGACTTAATTGCACCTTGTACAAAAAGTCCCAGTTAGAAAATAGGTAGTAAAATCAAAGAAATTGGGAATTACCAACAAAATATGTACATGTACCATTATTAGAATTTTAGACTATGATACTTGAAAGTTTCATCATTATGCACGTTTAAAGGGAGAGAAAAGTTAAAACAATACAAGGGTTAGATGAATTTTAGGGCTATTTTGAAGCCATAAACGATAAAAGGGGAAAAACAAAGAGGAAAAGGAAGAGAAAGAGGAAGAAGAGGAGGAGACTCTTTATAACCGAGAAGCTTAAATGGACAAGCTGCACCAATATTAACTTGATGAATAGAAAACTATAGTGACCATAAAGTTAGTATAGGAAGAGTTCTAATGTCGACAATATGAGCAGAGTAGATATGTATTGAGTTGTACTAAGCACACAAACTATTTCAGTAATATAAAATTTGTTTCACAGATTACGTTATTAACGAAACACCCAAATTCAATGAAATTGAACATGCAAAATTAAGCAGAGCAGATATGGATTGAGTTGTACTAAGCACACAAACTACTTCATAAGTAAGTTTCTCTCCATCAGGATGATGTAGGAACAACTACGTTATCAACAAAACATCCAAATTCAATGAAATTGAACATGCAAAACTAAAATTTACCTGAAGCTACACTTTTTGACCTGAAGAACAAGTTTACTCCCAAACTCAGAAATTGCAGAACACACCCAGTTACTACATGCAAAATAGAATAGGTTAACACCCAAATTCAATGAAATTGAACATGCAAAATAGAATAGGTTAACACCCAAATTCAATGAAATTGAACATGCAAAATTGAGCAGAGCAGATATGGATTGAGTTGTACTAAGCACACAAACTACTTCATAAGTAAGTTTCTCTCCATCAGGATGATGTAGGAACAACTACGTTATCAACAAAACACCCAAATTCAATGAAATTGAACATGCAAAACTAAGATTTACCTGAAGCTACACTTTTTGGCCGGAAGAACAGGTTTACTCCCAAACTCAGAAATTGCAGAACACACCCAGTTACTGCATGCAAAATAGAATAGGTTATTGGAGAACAACAAATTAAATTGAACAAACACAGTTCAATTCTGAGCAAATAAGATTGAACTCAATAAATTTCTAAGCAAAATAAGATGGAACTGAAGAAAACAAGCACGACCTGAAACTACGCCCTTTAGCCCGAAGAACGGATTGACTCCCAAAATCAGAAATTGCATAACACACCCACTTACTGCATGCAAAATAGAATAGGTTATTGGAGAACAACAGATTAAATTGATCAAGCATAGTTCAATTCTGAACAAAATAAGATAAAAAATGATGACTGAAATGTTTAATAGAGAGGAAAATACATGGTGAGATGTCTTTATCGTAAACCAAAAATGACAGTTGTGGAATACATTAAATCTAGAAGTGACTATTGTAATAAAAAGGAGAAAAGACCAACATACCCTTAAAGCTAATTTACTAAGCAGACATGTTGATAGACCTTTTCTAAAATAAGAGAAATATATATATATATAATAAAACAATATTGACAGACAAACATTTTGCATGTAATAAAATATTAAACCAATTTTACTCTAAACTTAACGAAATAAAAAATTCACATTACTATCTATTATATTGTGAAAGGATAATAACTGGTTAAACACATGCAAAATTTCAGCAACTCTATGATATTGAAATCAAATATCATATAATTAAGGCATTAAAATATACAAAGAAAATGGAGTGTTACCTTTGTGAGGTTAATTCATGATAACAAAATGACTACAATCCACCGATTTTCAAAGCTAACAAAAGCTAACTTTCAGGATCACAAACTCAAAATCGCAAGTGAAAGTCTCAAAATTTTACTTTCTTTCCTTTGCTCGGTCACAATTTTTCTTCTCTTGTTCGATTTTTCGTGTGTATTTGGGTTGTAGTATATTTGAAGAAGTGGAGGAGTTGTGGGATTCAGGAATCTGCTTTTTTTCTTCTTTTTCCAAGGGAAAATTGTGTATGGTAACATATATGTTTTTATTAATTATTTTTTATGAAATAAAGTAAAACAAATTTGTCTGAAATGGAACTTTATTTATTATAGTTTTCAAATTATTTTAAATAAACTTACTAAAATAAGATATATAATTTAAACCCAAAATAAATATTTAAAAACACTAAAAGGTGAAATTTTTTAGATTTGATAAAAAATTAGGTGTTCACAAATATTACATATTATACATAATAATGAATAATACACCTAAAAGTGAAGTTATTAACCAAATATAATTAAATAGACATTACAAAATTGAAAAGCTTATTTTGAATTCTACATAAATATTCAACTTTCAAGATCATTATGTTGCTCTCATAGGTGCTCTATTAATGCATTACGTAGTTCAAAATGAAGTTCTTTGTCCTTTATTTTTTTTATGTCAAACTAGAAATTGTTGAAATCGATAATTTTCATCTATTGTCATTTCTACTATCGGAGTTGAAACTTCTAATGCATCTTGAATTGGTGCGTTAAGATCACACTCATCATTCAATTAAAATTATAGTAGAATTAACATAAATTTAATTTTTTTTAAAAATCAGGTATAGATAAATAATTTATAAAAAAATCAATTGTTATGTCTAAAATTAATATTATAAAAATATTATATAAAAATAATTAAATATTTAATTAAAATATATAATGTATATAATATTTAATTAAAAAATTTTGTATAATAAAATAATATTAAAATATTTAAAAAGTGAATTGATGTGATAAATAATAATATATCAAAATTAATATAATATTACTCATACACTAAAATGATATAAAATTTAATATTAAATTAAAGTTACAAAATAAAATTTAGTGTTGAGTTAGAGATTATCTTGCACATACAAAACTAAGGGGAAAAAACACAAAATCAAACGTCAACTAAGAAATGTAATAGGCAAAATAGATAAAGGGCGACCGAGAACTCCCCCCATTAGACACGTATGAAGTTTGCCTGCAGCGAAGTTTTAGTAAAAGTCCTGACTAATTTATAAAAAAGTTATTACCAATAACAAAAGAAAAAGGCCCCAAAGAAAAGGATAAAATTTAGGATTTTCACGACTAGTCTTGATGTTTAGATCAGTATTTTCATTACACCAATTACTTCAAATCGAATACTAGATTTTCGTCTTTGGTATCCATATTGCATATATGTTTTTTTTTTAAATCATATGAATTTGCACATTTTACATTTTGATTTGAATTAATACGTAAATAGCTAGATTTCTTATCATAAATAAAAAATCCAACAACATATAATTATGAAGCACTCAAATTTAAAAAATTATAATTCAAATAACGAAAGCATGCAATCATTCATCATTAATACTAATGGTATACTACTTACATTACATTAGGATTGTCTAGCAGCCTAGTAAAGTAAATTTGATCTTAAAGAATTTCGCAATCCGTAAAAACAGAAAAAGTAGTGGAAAAAGCATAACGAAATTACTATATGCATACAGAGCGCTTTTGTCGAATTCCCCAACGGTTACAATAGAGCAACCATTATTACGTGTCTCACAATGAGGCATTCTCATTGCATGCAATCGCCGCTTGTTCAACTTTTATAACATTTGACAAACACGTGCCCCTCCACCTCTTCTATATAATCCAATTCTCCCCCAAATACTCACCATTCAGTTCATCTACATTTTGTTCATCCAAAATTTCAATTGAAGTATGGCTGATTACTATGGGCAACCCCAACATACTCAGCACCAGCTCCTCCACCCTGCAGGACAACAGCCTCGTTCTCACCAGATGGTGAAGGCAGCTACAGCCGTCACTGCTGGTGGCTCGCTTCTTCTTCTTTCCGGGTTAACTTTGGCCGCAACGGTGATTGCGCTCACAATTGCGACTCCCGTGCTGGTGATTTTCAGCCCGGTGATTGTGCCTGCTGTTATTACTCTATTTTTATTGTTCTCAGGGTTCATAGCTTCTGGAGGATTTGGTGTGGCGGCGATAAGCGTGTTGTCGTGGATCTATCGATACGTGACGGGGAAACGACCACCAGGTGCAGATCAGTTGGAGCAAGCAAGGCACAAGCTGGCTACCAAGGCTGGGGAGATGAAAGACAAGGCTCAGGAGTTTGGGCAGCAACACGTCGCTGGAACCCAGCAGACTTGAACTAGTATATTGCCCCATAAGTTGTACTTAAATTTGTTTATTTAATGCGATATGATGTATGTGTTTTTGTTTGTAAGCTCTTCTAGCTTTATGTGGTGTTAATTTTTGCCTTGTACCTACTGTTGTGTAATAGTTTCTCTTTTGGCAAAACGAAATAAATGGAGCACTGATATTGGTACTTACTTGTATATTCAAGCAACTTTAATTATTAAAAAAGGAACTTTGATTGTACTCTAATGTTTCTCTAAAGTAGGGTGATCGTTTTGGTTTTCTCTGCGGTATTGTCAGTTTGATTCGTACGTATAATATATGAATGTATTTTTAATTTAATTTTATATTTATATCTAATTATTTTGAATTAAATTTGTGTAAAATTGAATAAGTAATGGTAGCATAATATGCATTGGAAATTACGTGGAAAGTAAAATGTCAGCATTTGTGCACTTAAAAGTTACTCCCTTCACTTTGCAACGAAGGAATTACTAATAGAGGATTATTCATTGGTTCATTGTGCTTTTTTTTTTTTACATTATATCCTTGAATTTATATGGATTTTTTTATTTTAGGTAATTGAGTCAATTTATTATCACTTCTAACCAACCAAGAGAATAAAAATTTTGTCTTGTCATATTTACTATTTTTTCTACTTGAATTATTTGAAAATAAATAATTTTGTGATTTAATAAATTGATCACTCATAGAATGTTAATTTTTAATTTAATAGAGATTTTAAAAATATGAAAAAGATGGAATACAATTTTTAATTTTAAAAATAAACAAACTATTTATATTTATATGTAAAAAGTTGTAAGTTTTAATATAGAATTTATAGATTAAAAAGTAATTCAATTATGAAAATTTATCTAATATGCACTATCAATAAAATCATGATGTTTTTATATCAACAAAATCAATTATTAAAAAATTGATGACAAATATTTTTATATATTATATTATGCAAATATGACCCGTCAAAAAAATATTTTAAGCTAATTTATTTTAATAAATTTACTAGTATAGGATTAAAAAAATAAAAAATATATATATATAAAAAAATTTGAGGGATATTTTTATTTTTATATATCTAATATTATGATATAAAATAGAAGATATTAGCTAATACTATCAAATAAATAAAAGATATTTAGCTAATATATGGTGTATTAATTAAAAAATGAATTTAGTTATACATATGCATGAAATCTTATTAAATATAATATTTTATTTTTAGCTAATATATGGTGTATTAACTAACATATGAATTTAGTTATAAATATGCATGAAATCTTATTAAATATAATATTAAATAATATCACACCTAATGCATGAATTATTTTATCTAGTACCTCCTACTAAATGACTCCTTAATTGTGTTGATAAGTGAAAATGTTTCTTAATTTAATAATAATTTTTTTTTAAAAATATTTCTAAGTAATTTAAAGATATATTGATATTGAAGATTTTTAAGAAGTTTTATATTTTCAAAAGTATTAATTTTATAAGTAAATTGAGGATAAAATAGATTAAAAAAAGTAAAAATTAAGATTAAATTAAACAAATTGACGGGGTGATTTAAAAAGTAGGAAAGATCTAATGACGAACGGGGTGAGTAAAAGAGTAGGAAAGACATAAATGTGAAATGAAGTTATAAGGCATATGTCTAAATATAAAAACACGTGAATGAAGGATTCCTAGATGATTCCAATGAAATTTCATTCATAATGAAGATATTTTTATTTCATTTTAAACGTATCGAAAAATGGTCTACAATTTACTTTCTTAATTGAACTAGGACTTCTTTTATCTCGAACGTGTTGAAAAATAGTCTACAATTTACTGTTTCAATTTTTTTTATAATTAAAGAGATATTATATTATATTAGTAATATGCATAAGTATAGATTACATGCAGATACACTTGTTATTCTGCTTTTACAAAATATGGGAGGGGGAGCGCTGGTATTAACACAAAAACTCCTTGGGTCTGGCCTAGTGAGACTGGTAGTGGCCTTCCTGTTCTTTATTCTAACAAAAGAAGTTTCATTTTTGTCTGCCTCTAATTTGTCTTGAGCATACGAGGGTGGAACTATCATAGTAGATATATAATTTGATATATTCATATTTGTGCCCTCTCTTGCAAGTGCATCTGCAAGTCTATTAGCTTCACGGAAGATGTGCTTGATGGGGGGAGGGGGGTTCCCCAGCTGCTGGAGAAGATCCCTACCGTCAGATATGATGTTATGAAATTTAGCATTTTCATTAACCATGAGAAACAAAATGTCACTACAGTCCACTTCGATCTTGAGGGGTGTTAGTTTATTTATCTTTGCAATTTGCATACCCTCTAGAAGGGCTACGAGTTCTGCTTTAATATTGCATGTTGTCATGCCTCGGGAGGGTACCTTTGGCGTAGTCGGCACTTGAAGAACCATTGTTGATTGCCCAAGAGAACCACCTGGCCTCATCATCACATCTTACTCAACAATGGAAGAATACTCCAAATAAAGAACGTCAATGAAATAATAAA
Source organism: Solanum aculeatissimum (assembly GCA_038996855.1). Lineage (NCBI taxonomy): Eukaryota > Viridiplantae > Streptophyta > Magnoliopsida > Solanales > Solanaceae > Solanum > Solanum aculeatissimum. Next base: position 16,943 of record JBCEWC010004129.1, on the reverse strand, counting down.
GCTCTTGTAAAATGATTTCCAATGACCAAGTTTTGAAAAATAAATACTCAACAAATTCTCTACTCAATATCTATGAAGCCTCTACCTCTAAACATCTAGATGTTACCATGATAGGCCATGACTATCCAACTCAAAGAAATATAAAATACTAAACTCAAAGTAAGAAAGATAAGTGGAGTATCCTCCGAATGTAATGAAAGACTCACCAGTCAGCTGAATACGATAAGATCCTCAATGAAGCGCTTGTTGATAATCTCTAGTACCAGTCTCTGTATCGAAAAATGATGCATTCCAAAAGGACGTCAGAACATGAAATATACTGGTATGTAAAATGGCTAGAAAGGAAAGGACATACTCAAAGTTACTCAACTCAAGTAACTCAACTCAGTAAAATATGCAAGTTTAAGAATAAAGTCATGCTTTGAAAGTAAACCCAATAATATGCAACTCAGTCAAATTAGTTATACAAAATTAGGGAGTTTCTCTAATTGAAAACATCTCACCACCTTCGTTGGTAATGCACAACGATCACGACGTCGTTGCTCGCCCGTCCATTACTTTCCAAGGTAAGGATGCTCAACAATACATTATCGATCCATCATTTGGGGACAGGAGTTGCTAGAGTTAACTGCACAACTATCCTACGCGGGCAACGTAGTTCTGGGGCTTTGAGCCATCAATTACTCTACCCAATCGGTGCTCAATACTACTCCCAAAATATGTACTCATATCTATCAATTAAATATATTATTAAAAAATATCTCATCAAGTTTCATTTGACCTTGATTTAAACATCAAACTCATCTTAAACATCATCATCATCATCTTACATCAATAAATATGTTTTAAAATCATTTACATCATCATCAAAATACTTCCTCAAAACATTAAATGCTTTCTTTAAAAATATGCTTAAAAAATCTTTACATATCATCGAGACTCTTTCTCAAATCATTATTTATGCTCTAAACTCATGTTCATGCAAACTCAATAATGTTAAAACATCATCTTTGTTAAACATACAAACGACCATAAAGTCACAATATGAAATAATGCATAAAATTTAATATAGTCCTCAATTAGGGTTTCTGTGAATGAAAACATAAACATGCATACAATCAAATACTCAACTCATGAACATCATCAATATATTTTTATGTACAAAGAACTCAATAGGATAATAGAAAACTCAAGAAATCAATTCAAGAATTAGAGTAAAACTTTACTCGAACTCAATTACAAGGAATTAACATGTGGAGCTCGTGGATGAAATCAATCCAACGCTATGAGTAGCCTTACATACCTGGAAATTTAGATTTTTTTAAGAACGCACTTGATTCTCTTGAAACCCTAACTTTTCTCTTCTTGGAACCTTGCCTAAAGTCTTCGAATATGTTTTGAACGTAAATAGATTGATTAGTTATGTTTAGATGCTTATATAGGTGTAAAAACATCGAGTTTAGGATTTAAAAGGGTGACAAAAGACCAAAATAATATTTCTTAAAAGTTGTCAAAGTCGTCCATGGACCAATCTACGGCCCGTAGGAACCGGTTCGTAAACTTTTCGACAAATTTAAGAGTTTTGGATGATTTTATGAGCCCAATCTATGGCCCGTAGAAGTTTCTACAACCTGTAGATGGGTCCGTCAAGTCTGGGATTCAAAGATGAACTTGCAAAAATTTTTCTACGAGTTAATAGTATGGGCCATACTTCAATCCACGGCCCGTGAGTAGGTTTCATAGTTTGAACTCTGCTCTGGAAGTCTGCAGTAAAATAATCATAACATTTGACTCCAAACGAGGTGAAATTAATTGCGTTGGAAAGATAATTCAGAGAGCTTTCCTTTGGTAGGTCATGAGAAATCTAATTCTCCATGTTCTAAGAGTTATGGTCATTTAAAGTTGACTCTTGCATAATCTAATGCAAAAAAACTCAATCGATAGGAAAGTTTTGAACTTGACTAAGTACTAGGGGTCTCTTATGAACTTAAAACACTTCTAATACTCTCCATACATATAAGAATGAACCTTAAAATATAGGTACATGCAAGCCATCAATAGGTTCTAGCTTATATACTTACGATGGAAAAAATTTAAATCGTATAAATAGGGTTGTGAGGTATTACAATATCTCCCCCTTGGGATCATTCACCCTCGAATGATGAGTGAAGCAAGGGTGAATTCAAGGCACAAATAACAATCAAGACTACACTAGATCAATGAATCACAATCAACTAGTCTGGACAGTCATAAATTAAACTCAAAATAAACAAATCGGGTCATATCGAGAATAAAGATATTATATTAGAAATTCTCGCCATCAGACATGAATAGAACATCGAAACTCAATCAACTCAAAACATTAAAACATATCAACAGCCAGTCGTTAGAACTCAAAAAGGAAGTCATCAACTCTAATCGAGAACGGGACCATCGCAATATTAAAGACTCTATGGATAACTCTCAAGCTTAGCACCTCATCTCAACTATGCTCCCTTTCATGGCAATACACTCCATCAACTAAAGCTTATGACTCCAATTCAAATCTATGTCTAACCACATTCTCTCATTTTATTCAAGCCTAATTCCATATTCCAAAGCACTATTCCTAAGATGACCATAGTCATCAAAACTAATCCTCAAAATTCAAACTATGCACCTCCAAAGGAACTTTCATTAAAAGATCACTAGTCCTCTCCATTACATCACTACTCTTACTCGAAACCCTTTTCAAGAAATCGTCAATAATCTAACACCATTACTCGCATAATAACAGCAACACATTTAAGCTTATCACACTAACCACTTCGACCATATCTATGAATTGTCAGACCTATACTTTGTATTTTTACCTCTATCATTGGATGAGCTCTCACTCAAAGACTCACCAACATGCTTTTACCTAGAGACACTCCAACTTACCTTTACCTATCTATTGTATATCATAAGGTCTCATCTCGCTCTTCCTCTATATCTATGATCTAAATGAAAGGAGGACATCATAGTAATCACATCGAGGAACATCCACCCTTACTCATCAACAATAACTCATCTTCTATCACCAATATCACTATAAGGCTAGAAAGAAGGATCATTGGAAGGTCTTAGAGCAAAAGATCATAAGCACAATACATTAGAGGAATTTGATCTGAGAGCGTTCAAAATATGATATAATCTCATTAGCCTTTTAGGACTTATCATGCATTTATGGAGTTGAACATACTGTTAAACTCAAGTCGTATCTCATATGACATAAGGTTGGAGACTCTGAGATTCCTGAGATAGAAGTACAACTGTCACTCCTCATATTCAAATCTTTACATAAATGTGAATCAGCATTGGGTGCGGGAGTCTAGGTCATCAACATAATGCTCATACACAAGACAAAAATAGAGTATTGCCTTAACTGAGCTATAAGAAATATAAGAGATAGAAAAACATCAAGGCCTTACCCTGATTAACTCATTACTATCGAAAGCTCAAGACTCACTTTAGTTTATTAAATCCTCATCTCCCCATTAGATCAAAGGTCTATTTCCTAAGTCTGCGAACCAATTTCCATTACTAAGTTATAAGCATACACGATTGGGGCATCACTATCTACCAGAATATCTTAAACCTTCTTGTTATACTATACGCAAGAGTATGAAATCACTATTAGAACATTCTTTTGAGATACTTCCTTCTAGCTCTATGGGCATCTTTCTATACTTACTATTCTTATTGGCATACATAATCGCTTCTACAACTTTTATCATCAAAACTCTCTGTTTAGTCTACTAACATTCAACTTCTAAGATCCAATATATGTGACTAAACAAGTCTTGGGTTACAAGGTAAAACTCATCATCATTTATACATAAATTTCTATCGACCTAATTACTAAGGGTGACAAAGAATGCTTACACTAGCTTACTCTACACTAACAACTCAAATATACTATCTAGGTTCTCATAGCAAGTCATAACTTAGATCTTCACATAATTTTACACCATCGCGAATGCACATCTTAAGCCTCATTTCTTTTCTAGTGTTTCATCCTCAATTCACCATCTCCATCAAAGGGATACCTCTACCATACTTGTAGTATCACATTCCCTTGCAAGTCAACATTTTAACGTCAAACCCACACTACAACAAGACTCTTAGTGCAAATCGCCAACTAAGACTATCACTTTCATAATGCTATCTCCCCCTTTTTTCACGCTACTCCTCAAAGGTCAAGTTTAGAGACTAGTGTTAACATGTGTGTCACACACTTCTCTCATATTATACCAACTAATTATAACTACTAGGTAAGAAATAGGAACATAGGGCTACTAAAATCTCATAGTGAATATTTAATTAACATATTCTATCTTGTGAACTCAAATATCACTCACTCATTCACTATACCTCCTTATCTAGCTAAGTGCATAACTCTTTGAATCTCATGGGGCTCTCACTTCAGAATTAGAAGTCTAGTTTAGATCTATCACCTTAAAAGCGCTTCACACCCTTCATTAAAACTAACAAAGCCATCCATGAGACCCCGTCTATGGGTCGTGGTTAAATTTATGGATTGTGACTTAGCTCGTAGAAACATGTGTCATAAAAGTGGAGCTACTAGAATTGCAACTTCTAATCCATGAACACGCATGATGGCTCATAGTTTCTCATACGGACTGTAAGTCCTCTCATAAAAATGTTTCAGACTTAGAAAATTTTTGGGTTTCTCAGGGCTCCTTTCTACAAACCTTTTAACGGGTCGTGGTTTCTTATACGGTACGTCCTGATACCTCGTAGGTCAAATTCCAGAAGTTCTTCAACTTTCACTTTCACTATTTTCAATCCATGAAGCTTATCTATTGCTCGTAGTATATCCTACAATTCGTAGACTAGCTTGTAGGATCAAACCAACATCAAAATTATTACCCTTCAATCATCCTAGGTTATCAATATTCAAGGTGTTAACATATTAACATAAACTTCTTCCTAGTCTGAGCTACTCTAAATCATTTCAATAATAACTCTTTCTTTATATCCCCTCAAGAGGAAAATCATATGGCACTTACTACTCTTTTGTCAAAACTTATGGGAATCGACTCATCACCATATTACTTACCTAATAGGCACATAACTCTAGTTTCAAGCCTCAATCAACTACCACTCCTACTATCTGGTCTCTTCCTTTCTATCATCGTCTTTTTAACTTTATGACGACAATTCTACTTATGGTTTACAAGACCTTAAATCATACTCTTAGGTGCTAACATTGCACTTATTAGAGACATAAGTTTTTCTCTCACTGAATAACGTCAAAAGCAAATTTTTGGATAGGAGAGTCTTGAGTGCATCTTGATCTCGCTCAAACGCACGATTCATATGAATAAGAATGCATTCTTTTGATTCAATCGCTCAACACACTAATCAACTTTTCTCTAGCCTAGTGTAGTTTCTTCACTATTCTGATTGCTTTATCGTAGAGGAACTCATTGTCAAGGATTTGAAAATTAATGTCTCTATCACCTCATAGGTTAGACATAGTCGAAAGGTTCATAGCAATGCACAAATCATCGTAGGTTTCTTAGGGGACATCTTTATTGCAAGATTCAAAATCTGAAAGAAGAAAAACTCTTCCTAAATATCAATAGTCCCTTATTTATAGAAGTGGGGCTCTCACAACCATAAATAAGATCCTATAGATACGACTTCATAGACACCCTAGGACTCTTGCACTTTGTGCTCTGAGGGTATCCTTGGCGTGACTGACACATGAAGAACCATTGTTAATTCCCCAAGAAAACCACCTGGCCTCATCATCACATCTTACTCAACAACAGAAGAATACTCCAAATAAAGAACATTAATGAAATAATAAAGCTCTTGTAAAATGATTTCGAATGACCAAGTTTTGAAAAATAAATACTCAACAAATTCTCTACTCAATATCTATGAAGCCTCTACCTCTAAACATCTATATGGTACCATGACAGGCCATAACTTCCCAACTCAAAGCAAGAAAGATAAGTGGGGGTATCCTCCGAATGTAAGGGAGGACTCACCAGTCAGTTGAATGCGATAAGATCCTCAATGAAATGCCTATTGATGATCTCTAATACATGTCTACATCATAAAATGATGCAACCTAAAAGGACGTCAGTACATGAAATATACTGGTATGTAAAATGGTTGGAAAGGAAAGGACATACTCAAAGATACTCAACTCAGTAAAATATGAAATTTAAGAATAAAGTCATGCTTTGAAAGCAAACTCAATAATATGCAACTCAGTTAAATTAGTTATGTAAAATTAGAGAGTTTCTCTAATCGACAACATCCCACCACTCTCGTTGGTGATGCACAACGATCGCGATGTCATTGCTCACCCGTTCATTACTTGTGAAGGTAAGGACACTCAACAATACATCATGAATCCATCATCCTCATCCATCATTTTGGGATAGGAGTTGCCAGAGTTAACTGCACAACTATCCTACGCGGGTAACGTAATTTTGGGGCTTTGAGCCATCAATTACTTTACCTAACTCGGTGCTCAATACTACTCCCAAAACATGTACTCATATCTATCAAGTAAATATATTATTAAAACATATCTCATCAAGTTTCATTAGACCTTGATTTAAACATCAAACTCATCTTAAACATCATCATCATCATCTTCCATCAATAAATATTTTTTAAAAGCATTTACATCATCATCAAAATACTTTCTCAAAACATTAAATACTTTCTTTAAAAATATGCTTAAAAAATCTTTACATATCATCGAGACTCTTTCTCAAATCATTATTTATGCTCTAAACTCATGTTCATGCAAACTCAATAATGTTAAAAAATCATCTTTATTAAATATACAAACTATCATAAAGTCTCAGTTTGAAATAATGTATAAAATCTAATATAGTCCTCAATTAGGGTTTCGGTGAATGAAAACATGAACATGCATCCAATCAAATACTCATCAATATGTTTTTATGTACAAAGAACTCAATAAAATAATAGACAACTCGAGAAATCAATTCAAGAATTAGGGTAAAACTTTACTCGAACTCAATTAACAAGGAATCAACATGTGGGACGCATGGATAAATTCAATCCAATGCTATGAGTAGCCTTAATACCTGAAAATTTAGATTTTTTTGAAGAACTTTGAAGAAATCACTTGATTCTCTTGAAACTTTATCTTTTCTCTTCTTGAAACCTTGTCTAAAGTCTTGGAATATGTTTTGAATATAAATAGACTGATTAGTTATGTTTAGGGGCTTATATAGGTGTAAAGATGTCGAGTTTAGGATTTAAAAGGGTGGTAAAAGACCAAAATAACCTTTCTTAAAAGGTTATCAAAGTCTTCCATGGGCCAATCTACGGCCCATAGAAAATTTCACGACCCGTAGGAACCCGACTTTTTGACAAATTTCAGAGTTTCTGAATGATTTTACAAGCCCAATCTATGGCCCGTTGAAGTTTCTACGACCTGTAGATGGGTCCATGAAGTCTTGGACTCAAAAATGAACTTGCAAAAATTTTTCACGAGTTAACAGTATGGGTCATACTTCAATTCACGACCCGTAAGTAGATTTCGTATTCAACTCTGCTTTGGCAGTGTGCACTAAAACAGTCATAAATTTTGACTCTGAACTCCAAATGAGGTGAAATCAGTTTTGTTGAAAAGCTAATTCAAAAAGATTTCATATGGTAGGTCACGAGACATCTAATTATCTGTGTGCTAAGAATTATGGTTATTTAAAATTGACTTTTGCATAATCTAATACAAAAAACTCAATCGATAGGAAAATTTTGAACTCGACTAAGTATTAAAGGTATCTTATGAATCTAATACACTTCTAATACTCTTCACACATATAGGAATGAACCTTAAAATATATGTACATGCAAGACATACAAGAGTATATTTACATACAAAAAAGAAGTAAATTCGACAAGGAATCTACAAAATATTATTTTTTCAATACAAACCATCTATCAAAACACCAAAAACTAATCATTTTAAATAACTAACCGATTTCTAAATCTAAGAGTCCATGACAAAAACCAATCAAAAACTAACTGATCGAATCATTTCAAAAGCTAACAATTGTCCATGTCTTAAAACAACAAACATCCTAATTGTTTTCCTCATCACATTTAACCTCATCATTGAGGTCCATAACAATACCCATGACACAACTAGATTTTCTTCATTGCCCAAACCTTTTTCATTTTTATCAACCTTCTCTTCATTCATTTCCATCTTCTCCACCTACTGTTCTTTCTTCTCTTCAACACATATCATATTTTTCTCTACATCTTCATCTTCTTTCTTCTCGTCCTGATCTGCTGGCTTCTCCTTTTCTTTTTATTCTTCTACCTTCTATTTTTCATCTGTTGTTCCTTATCTTCTGCTAGCTTCTCTTCTTCAGTTGTTGTCTCCTTGATTTTTTTTTCACTTTTTTCTTCTCTTGTGCCACTTCATCAACTGCTTCTGCAAAGTATCTATCAACTGCTTCAAGGTCTTCATCGATTGCTCCAGTGTTTTCATCAACTTCTACTATTGTATAATGAGGGAGACTATTCACATTCCCTACATTGTTTATTTTGAAGAGATTAGTAAATAAAATAAATATGTTAACAATCATAATTATAATAAATTTATTTACCTGTCTCTTGTTGTTTCTTTTTATTTTTTGCAATTCTCCTCAATTTTTTATCCCATACATAAGAAAAAACTTCCATCATCGATTACTCGAGTATGACAATATACTTATGCAGATTTTTTATCAGAATTATAGACTGCATTATTTTTACTATTTTCATTATTTTTTGGTTCACTCGAAATAGAATTATCACAAGATTGGATAGGACTATGATCACTCAAATAATCATCATTGACACTCTCCACGGCTGAAGTGATAACAGTCATACCTTTCAATTTTTTCAGGTCATCAATGATCGTGTCTTCCACTTCATACCTAAATGACTTTAATGTTGCCATGTATTTCTGTTTCGTCTCACGGACAGTTGGAATAAGGTACGGATGCACAATCAGTAAAAGGAATTAAAAAAATTGTGAGGACATAGAAAAGTTTGTGAGGTAATAAAAGATAAATTTATACCTTTGTACTCATTCCTTTGTATTTAAATGTATCACCTTCAATTACATCATTGATTTTTGATGTGTGCCATCTAAGTAAACGAGGAATGGATAGAGGAGAATTCAACAGCTTCCCAACATACTTTCCAAGATTAGAAAATGCCTCATATATCCAAATCTTAAATCCACAAACATAACATAAAAAATATACAGTCTATAAATTACAATTAAAATTGATAAGAGTCTATTACAAATCGTCTACGTGGTTGATTATTGGTACTAGAAATGCCCAGGAAAAGCCATACAAAGCATATGACCCATTCTTCTTTGTATCATACATCTCCCTCTGCTTCTTCATGCTAATTTTCTCCTTCAAATAGGTTATTATCAAGTCAAAAGACTTTTTCCCCCATGAATAATTTTTGAAGAAATCTAAATCATTTGCCATCTTGATGTGGTTGGAATTCACAATTTTAGTCTGATCATGGGCAAGCAACAATGTGTGAACGAATAAAACTAGATAACACTTCAATTTCTGCTCCTTATTCAACCTGCTACCCTTGATTATAATGATCAACTTTTTACCAGTGATGTTCTTATTCTTTGTTACCTTGAGATAAAAATTTTGACTTTTTTGAAGAACATTGTTCAACTTTGATTCACTGAGGTATGCTGAGCAATTCAGCTTCGTAACCAATGCAAATTCTTTTAAACTAAAACATGTCGGCTTATCATTAACACAAAATCATATTTCATGCAATTATTATTGTTATTGACATGGCACAACATAAAATGGACCAACTATCCATTGAATTTGAAAAACTATAGTATATACCTCAAGTGTCCAAAGCAAGTGCCCTTAAAGTTATGATAAAAAAAATTAGTAATGAAATTTTTTCTAAAGTCACGATAAAATTTCATTCTTGCACTCACAGAAATTTTAGCAACAAATGATCCAACTTCATCTATCCAAGTCAATAGATTATACAACTTACCAGAAATATCTCTTGCATAAATTGGCAAGGATAAGGGATCCCCCTCTTTTTCATTATGGGTATCTCGACTACATTCCTCATTTCCACTGTCAGTTTTCTCTTCACTAACCTTGGTATTGCTGTCATGATATTTGTCAATTTCTGTCATTGTATCTGATTTTGAGTTAGACTCAGGTTCTTCGATAATAATGTTTTTCTTTTTTGAAGTTTTAGAAACTTCTTCAGCCTTGTATTTCTTACTCCTAGAAGCAGTAGCAATATTTTATTTGCTTGAGACCTATTTACTTCTGCCTCCTCTAATTTTAGCCATAATTTACTGTCTACAAGCAAAACATTATGTTGTTGACCAGTAGTCTATTAACACAAGTCATTCTCAAGAAATATAACAAACATGCAACATAAATTCCAACAGATCAATGCACAACTCAAACATGAAAAATATGTAGGGACTAGATTCCAACAACAACATCGACAAAACCAACAGAGGAATGACAGAAAAAATTATCATTTTTACTCAACTTCAATAAAAATTTCAAGCGTCGATAACAAATTTTTTTTACAGCATAGTGCTCAACTCAAACATCTTGAAGATGAAGAATTTAAAAATACTAATATAATGCAATTCCAACAAACCAGTGCTCAACTCAAACATGCAAAATCAGCAGGGACCAAATTCCAACAAAAATTCAACACAAACAACAAAGGAATGACAATAAAAATATTTTTTTTACTCAACTTAAGTAAAACGTTTAGGCGTAGATAACAAAAGAAAAATCTATTTTTAAACCCCAATATCCAAAGCCATCTTGAAGATGAAAAAAAATTGACAGAAACAACAAATCTTCAGAAATAACAAAGCAGTGATTTTTTTCTCAGCATAAGTTAAAGTACATAACCAAAATAAAATTCTTTTTTAAACACAAAGAGACTACATTACAATCGGCCAATCATCAACTCAAACATGCAAAATAACTAGGTACTTGAGTCCAACAAAAAATTGACACAAACAACAAATAAATTCCACCACATATCAACATCGAAGCAGATCATATTGATGATGAGGATTGTACCCAGTCGTAACTGAAAAAAATAAAGAAAACATCATTGAACTAATCTGTGGCAGAGAAGAAAGTTTAAAAACTTATAGAATCTAAAAGGGGATGAAAAATAAAAAAGGGATGGAAGATGAATAGGGGAAAGCGAAAAAGTTAAGAAGTTGAAGATGAAAGAGGATGGAAGATTAAAAGGAAAAAGCAGAAAGATTGACAGATAAAGATGAAGATAAAACTCGAAACAGTTATAGAGAAGATGAAGCGGAAAGGTTATGGAGAAGATGAAGAGTTGGAGAAGGATGCAATCGATAAAATCTCTTTTCAAACTGAAAAGTTGCCTCAAGAATTGAGGGCAAATTTTTTTATATATTAAATTATATAAAAAGTGTTCAAAAAGTTTATAAAGATCCACAAGTTTTAAAATTATTAAATAACACCTTCAACCCATAATCCCCAAGAAAGAAGGTCATGTTGATGATGGAGATTGTACCCAATCGTAACTGGAAAAAAAATACCATTGAACTGACCTGCGACGGAGAAGAAAGTTTAAAAACTTATAGAATCTAAAAGGGGATGGAAGATTAAAAGGGAAAAGCGGAAAGGTTGACAGATGAAAATGAAGATAAAACTTGAAACAATTATAGAGAAGATGAAGCGAAAAGGTTATGGAGAAGATGAAAAGTTGGAGAAGGATGCATAAAACCTCTTTTCAAACTGAAAAGTTGCCTCGAGAATTGAGGGCAAAAGTTTTTATATATTAAATTATATAAAAAGTGTTTAAAAATTTTATAAAGATCCACAAGTTTTAAAATTGTTAAATAACACCTTCAACCCATAATCTCCAACTTTCAAGAAAGTTCAAAAAGGTCCATGGACCCACAACCCTACCCCACTTTTTCTTTTTCTCTCTCCCAAACACTTAAAATTAAATGAAACAAAATTAGTGATTATTGAGTGAATTTAGTTTTGAAAGTGTCTAGTCTTACAAATTTTCTCAAGTAACATTGAGGGTGGTTATGTGAGAAAGTCAAAAGGTGTGTGGGGGGTTAGGAATATTGGGGGATGGATTTTTTTAATTAAAAATGTAGCTATTTTTTTATTTTAAAGAAAATTTAAAAAAAGAAAAAATTCACAAAAATATTTTCCCAATACCCAACACATCCAGTGTCTTAGAAGTAGAAGTATTATTTTGTTAAAAGAATTTTGAGTGCGACAATTTTGTAATTTTTTTTGTAACAATTCTTATACCATTTAAAATTTTTTAGGGCTAAGAAGATGAATTATTATTTTGTTCAAAAGAATTTTGAGTGCAATATTTTTGTAATTTTTTTGTAATGATTTTAATATGGTTTTAATTTTTTTGGTGTTTTTTACTCTACGATCTCTTCACAACTTTTGTATCTGTTAAATTGTTACAAGATTCAGTGAAGATTTGATAGGAAATTTTTTTTCTTCATTGGTATTAAAAGTCAAGGTAGAAATTTTGTAGTTGAAATTTTGGCACACCATTAAATGGCCTCACAAATTACCTTGATATTTTTTACATAGTGATGTCATGGATGACATCAAGAGCAAGAATTCAGTCCTATAAATAGGTAGCTCTTGGTTCATTTGTAATATACCTCTCACTTGTCTTCTCATCTTCTAAGGCATTTGTTCTTCTTTCTCTCTTGTAGTATTTCACTTGTATTATTTGGAGTGAAATAAACATTGATTCATTGTGTTCGAGGAGTAGGCAAAAGAAAACAAAACTTTACCGAACCTCGTAAATTTCTGGTGCTCTTTTTATTATCTCATTTACTATTTATTAGATATCTTTAGATATAGCAGTTGTGATATTATCACTCTCTATATATTCAACTTCCACAATAATTGATATTAGAGCCAATGTTTTATCCGAGTATGCTCTGTGGTTGTAGCATAGTCTGAACTTCCACTCCAGAAAAGATTTACTTTGGCCTTTTACATTGTTAGCTAATAAATAGTATTTGTAGAAAAATGGAAGACAAGAAAAATGATGTGTCCACATCGAATGTCAACAATACGTCTTCATTGATATCTTCGCTTATGACAAGAATTGTGTCAAATGAGAAATTTGCAATTGAAATTTTTTGACGGATCAGGACATTTTGGAATGTGGCAAGGCGAGGTCCTTGATGTTGTTTTTCAACAAGGGTTGGATATTGCCATAGAAGAAGAGAAATGAAATAGTATAGTAGAAGAAAATTGGAAAGTCATCAACCGTATTGCTTGTGGTACCATTCCATCTTACCTTGCAAGAGAACAGAAGTATCCATTCACGAAGGAAACTTCTACAAGTAAATTATGGAAGGCATTGGAGGATAAATTTTTGAAGAAAAATATTCAAAATAAACTTTACATGAAAAAAAGAAAATTTCACTTCACCTATGTTCCTGGTAGCACAATGAATATCTTCAGTTTAAATAAAATAGTTACAGATTTGTAAAATATGGATATAACTTTTATTAATGGTGATCTAGCATTGATGTTGTTGGGGTTCCTTCCCGATGAGTACGAGCACCTTGAAACTACTCTACTTCATGGGAGGGATGAAATTTCTCTGAAAGAAGTTTGTTCAGCTTTGTATAGCTATGAACAAAGAAAGAAAGAGAAACAGAAGAACGGAGAAGGAGAAACATTAGTGACAAGAGGTCGTTCTCAAAATCAAACGAGAACAAAGAAGGAAAGATCCAAGTCAAGATCCAAACTTTGCAAAAATGAATGCGCCTTTTGTCGAGAAAAAAGGCACTGGAAGAATGACTGTCCAAAATTGAAGAATAAGACCAAACCTAACAAAGGAAAAACTGTAATGGATTCAAATGTAGCTGATTGTGATGACTCAGATTTCTCACTCATTACAACAGATTCATCAAAATCATCAGATGTATGGATGATGGACTTTGCTTGTAGCTATCATATATGTCCCATTCGAGATTGGTTCGTTGATTTTCAATAAGGATAATATAGAGTTATTCACACTGTAAATAATAGCCCTCTTACCGTATATTTCATTGGTTTAATACGATTGAAGAACCATGATGGAATGATCAGTACATTAACAGATGTTCGATATGTACCGGATTTGAAGAAGAATTTCATTTCTGTGGGAACCCTTGATTCAAAAGGGCTTAAAGTTGTTGCAGAAAATGGAGTGATGAAAATACACTCCGGTGCACTTGTGGTAATGAAGGCTATTCGAAAGGATAATAGTTTGTACCATTATCATGATAGTACAATTATTGGGACAGCAAAAGTAACATCCACTGTTGACAAAGAGGCAACCAGGATATGGCATATATGTTTGGCACACGCTGGAGGAAAATCTTTGAAAATTTTATCAGATCAAGGATTGTTAAAAGGCGTTAAATCTGTAAACTTGAAATTTTGTGAGCATTGTGTTAAGGAAAAACAAACAATGGTTAAATTTAGAACAACTATCCATAATACTAAAGGTATTTTGTATTATGTTCACTCTGATGTTTGGGGTGCTTCCAAAACACCTTCATTAGGTGAGAAACACTATTTTGTAACCTTTGTTCATGAATTTTCACGAAGAGTGTGGGTGTATACGATGAAGAGAAAAGATGAAGTGCTGAAAATTTTTATCTAATGGAAAACAATGATAGTAAATCAAACAGGCAGAAGGATCAAGTGTCTTCGCACAGACAATGGAGGTGAATACAAGAACAATCCTTTCAATAAGATTTGTGAAGATAATGACATCATCAGACACTTCACTGTTAGACAAAATCCACAATAAAATGGAGTGGCAGAACACATGAACAGAACTTTGCTGGAGAAAATTCGGTGTATGTTGTCCAATGCTGGCTTGGGCAAAGAATTTTGGGTTGAAGAAAGAACATATATTTTCCACATCATTAATTGTTTACCATCTGCTGAAATTGGTGGGAAGACACCATTTGAAAAATGGTATGAAAAATCTGTTGTAGATTACGACTCTTTACATGTATTTGGCTCAACTGTATACTATCATGTAAAAGAGTCAAAATTAGATTGGAGAGATAAGAAGGCTATCTTTATGGGAATTACTTCTGGAGTTAAAGGATATCGCCTATGGTGTCCAGAGACTAGAAAAGTAATATTCAGCAGAGATGTTACTTTTAATGAATCTGCTATGATGAAAAAGGATGCAGATGTAGATACTAAAGTAACTGATAATGCTTCAAAGCAGGTGGAGTTTGAGAAAAAATTTATTTTTCCTCCACAAAAAGCAGATGAAGAAACAAATGATAATTTGAAAGTAGAGCCAGAAGAGGGGGAGATTCCATCTCAAGAACCTCAACCATACTTGAATTAATAGCAACCAACAAGCCAAAAAGGACAATAAAAAAATCTGCTCGACTGATAGATATGGTGGCTTGTGCAGACTCAATTGTAGCTGATAGTATTTCTACCACTTATAAAGATGTAATTCAAAGTTCTGAAGAAGATAAGTGGAGGATTGTTATGAATGAATAATTGCAGTCCCTTCATCAGAATCACACATGAAAATTGGTTCAGATGAATGTAAAAACTGCATTTTTACATGGAGACTTGGAAGAGAAAATCTACATGACTCAGCGTGAAGGATTCAAAGTTATTGAAAAAGAAAACATGGTGTGCAAACTTGAAAAATCATTGTATGGATTGAAATAATCATCGAGACAATGGTACAAATGATTTGACAAGTTTATGTTACAACAGAAGTACAAAAGAAGCAAATACGATCATTGTGTTTATTTGTGCAAGCTTGAAGGAAGATCCTTTATATATCTTATCCTTTATGTTGATGATATGTTGATAGCTTCCAAAAGTCAAGATGAAATAGTTTTATATTCTTCACCTGGTCCTTAGTAGCCTTTCCAATGTCAACCTAAGCTAAAAACTCAACTGAAAAAGGAGTTTGAGATGAAGGATTTGGGTGAGGCGCAAAAGACTTTTGGCATGGAGATAAAAAGAGATACATCTTCAAGAAAACTTTATTTATCTCAGAAAGAATACTTGAAGAGGGTACTAAATCGATTTAGCATAAATGAAAAAGGAAAATCAGTTTGCACTCCTCTTGCTCCTCATTTTAAGCTTAGTGATGCTATGTCACAAAAAACTGAAGCTGAACAAGAATATATATCAAGAGTACCATATGCAAATGTAGTTGGTACCTTGATATATGCAATGATTTTCACAAGACCAGATATTACACATATTGTAGGAGTTGTAAGCAGGTATATGTATAATCTTGGAAAGGAGTATTGGCAAGCAGTGAAAAGGATTCTACGGTATATTCGTAATATAGTAGATGTTGGTTGGTTTTCGAGCAGGGAGATAGTCAGTATCTTGTTGGGTATTGTGACTCAGATTATGCAGGTGATTTGGACAAACGAAGATCAACTACTGATTACGTTTTCACTGTTGTAAATGCACCAGTAAGTTGAAAGTCTACTTTGCAGTCAATAGTTGCTTTGTCTACCACGGAGGCAGAGTATATGGCAATTACAAAAGCTACAAAAGAGGCAATTTGGCTTCAAGGTTTGCTTAGAGATCTTGGTATTGAACAAAAAAGGATCACAATATTTTGTGATAGTCAAAGTGAAATTCAATTAGCAAAGAACCAAGTTTATCATGCAAGGACGAAGCACATTGATGTCTGGTATCATTTTGTACGAGACATTATAGAAGAAGGTGGAGTCACTGTGTAGAAAATTCGGACTACAGATAACCCTGCCGATATGCTGACAAAGGTGGTGACTGCGGTCAAGTTTCAACATTGTTTGAACTTGATCA